>JALLOT010008538.1:0-10913 GCA_036939595.1 Thalassiosira livingstoniorum
AAAATAAAAATTAGAGTATTAACCTCATGATGCTACCATGTCTGCACCAGCAACAACTGCTTCAAGTTAATACATTTTATTCCAGATAAAAAACTAATGGGCACACTGAAAAGTCATTTAGTCCCAAAAATTGGTAAAGAAAGCTTACAAAAAGTATTTGAAAAGTATTTTGGGACTGAATATCCGCCCGTTGATTTTTAAGACAAAAAAGTGGTATTGAAAACTAGGATAAACTCCATAAAAAACATTCAGAAAAAAGACAAAGCATCGGTCCTTATAATACTTTTCCATGGGGCTCACTTTACCAACTGGTTTTGACATACTTTTATTTGGATTTTGCGAACTCATTTTAAGTACTTAAAACCAAAAGAAAGGTAATAAATACTTATTGCTAGGTATTTAATGTCAAAAGTCACCAAAAAGGGTTTCCGATGAATACTTTAATTTTATCACCCCCACTCTATTACACATTTTACTTCTCCATTATTGTGCATAAGATATTGTATTGGTATTGTTTTGCTCTGAGGCATTGATAAAATAATCAGCCTTAGTCTAAAGCTAAGGTTAGCTCAAATGTTTTTAACCTCAACTTTTAATACTTAAAAACAAACAGAGTAAATATTTCATCCTTAGCATCACAAAGTAATATCATTTTCATTTTTCAAACCCTAGCCTTCAAAGGAAAAACAACAACTCAAACATTTAACTTTACCTTGCAAATAAAATTTCATTTTTAATTTTATACCTTATCCTTATAAAGTACTTTCATATTTGTAGGTGCCTGGCATTTTTGCAAGGCTCAGTTTTTTCTATCACTGAGATGTTGCACCTGGATGCGATACCACCACCAACACCATGTCTTAAATTTCAAGTAAAGACATGCTGCATTGTTCTTTTTAAAATAAGAAATCCAAACTCTTTTGAGCAAAATAATTGATTGTACACAGAAAAAGAGATAATTGAAACAGGTAAAAAGCAAAATATAGTATCAACCAGAGCTCTAATGTTGACTCAATATCTCCCACACCACTGATTAGTCTGAACTTCAGTACCAAACATCAACAATTATATGTAAAATCCACCAGTCAGATCATACCACAAGCTTAGATCAAATATTGAACTGGAAGTAGTTTTTTTAGTCATTTGCAAAGATTAGGTGCTGCCTTCCACCTCTAGTATCCCATTAAAAAAACTATTCAATTAAAAACCCATGCCAAAACTTTAAATTCCAAAATCATTTATAAATTCCTAATTATTTCATCAATACTAGATATTCACAATTTTTTTGCTTCATTATTGGAATTTTACCTCAAGTACATTTGGTATGAATATATATTTACATACATTTAGTATGATAAAAATGTAAGATCGTATCAGCTATAAAACAATGTCTGTTGCTTACATGTCAACTTACTATGTCACAAACACGATTCCATTGATAATTAATTTGTGATCATGATTCTTAATTAATATTATTATCAATATATATTTTTGATAGTATTTTATTGTTATATGTAGTATGATACTATAATAGAAAAATTCTGTTGAGTACATATCTACCTACATAGTTAATTCTTCACATGGGAAACAATATTATCGGAATGACATTCAATTGTGCTTGATGACAAATATTATGTAGTCAGGTTTGTCATTTATTTGGATTGAAAAAATCTATAATAAATGAAAAAAATAAAAAGAATATTTATGAACATTTCATATAGTAAAACTATCGTACTAAAGATAACGCAAATTTTTTTCAAAATTAAAATTTTGCTCATTTTTGTGGAATGGAACCAGTGACATCCAAACACAAGTCTCTGGGCTCTCGGTGATCGAATGTGGTGTCCTTGAATTTGCTCGTCTCGGTTCTTCGGTATTTCTTTGTGCAGCATCTCTTTGATCATGGATGGCGACTTGGTTCGTAGATTCTGCACAAGGGGGGACACTGTCTTCATTCTGAATGGCAGTAGATTCTTGTGCATTACCATCAGTATGGGATGCATTTGCAGGTTCATTCGAAGCACGACCAGCAGAATCGGGAATATTGGACGTAGAACTTTCATCCAAAATACTGTGGGAGGTTGAATCATCTGCTGTATTGAGATTCCTGAGGTTCATTATCGAATCAATGGTAGAATTTAAACTTGATAGCAATCGGAACTTTTCATGATATTCGTCTTTTGGATCAAAAACACCTTGGGGGGTGAGCTTAATTCTTTTGCTTGCCTTGGCATCACCACCCAATCCAAGTTTCTTCGCCAATTTACTTGACTGAAGTAACATTTTGTCAATTGCCAATTTAAGCTTTTCTTTTTTTTTCCACTGCTTCTGTTCTTCGGTGATTATCTCTGCTGCGGAATTTGGTCTTCTTGGTTTGGATACCAAATTAGTATGAGATGGAGCTTTTTCTTTCCATCGTGGTAGGTAGGAAGATTTGGATGATAGAGATGACAAAGTGGATTTATACGATGAATCGGAAGAGTGAGTGTCATCATCCATGTGTAGTTTGAATGGTCTAGGAGTTGTCTTAAACTTACTGGGTGATTCTCCACTTGAAACACTGCCACTGGTGTACCTGGAGCGTGATGATTCAGCTGCTTGGTCGTCAAATAATTCATTTTTTTCCGATTCATCGTCTTCTTCATCTTCATCGCTGTCATGACATACATCCATTGTATCTTGCTCCTCTCTTGAATTTCCCGATGTGCTTGCTTTGGATTGGGTATCCCGATCTTGATCTTCTGATGATGTACTCCTCTTTTTCCTTTTTGTAGAGGTATCATTACTCTTGGTTTCCCAACCTGTCCCATTATCCATTCCAGGAACATAATCAGCATCGTGATCGGCAAGACTTTCTTCGTCTTTTACCATCACGTGAAACGTCTGATTTAGAACTTCATTATCTCTCTCTTCCTTCTCAGCTTCACGTTGTTTCTTGGCTGCTTTCTTGAGAGCTGCACTGGAGGTTTCTGACTCGTTGTCTGTGTTCTCATCTTCAGATTCCGATTGATCGTCAGATGAGTCACAAATGTCTATCGCATCTTCTGTCGATTTCCCGATCTTATCTTCTGCCTTTTCATCTGGTTTGTACTTGGATGGAGGATTTCGAGATCTTTTGGTTGGTTCTTCCCAACAGAGATGGGCGAAGACTAACGTCGTCAGCAGATAATTGAATGGTCTCAGGTGGCATGATCGGTTTTGACAGTGAAGACTAAATAATTATGAGATGATGAAGTAGTGAAAGTAACATGATAAATTGCTGTAAAGCCGATTCTGAGATTACTTACCACTATTGGTATTTGTGGTAATGTCAGGTTACTATGTAAAATGTACTTTAGTACATTCATAAGGTTAAGGTCATGAGAGATCGGTTTTTGTTGAAAGCAGGTGCTTGCATGATCGGATATTTTCGAAGGCAGGTGCTTGCATGATATTGCTGTCGCCTTCGCCAGGAGATTATTGGCGAGTGAGATAGGTTTACTGTGTATTACTGGTATATGGATGTAGGTAGTAGGGCTAGTTACTATAATGTGTAGGTAACATTATACCGAGGTAGGAGTTAAGAAAATCCGATGTAAATGGCGATTACAAACTAATATTGAGAAATAAAGTGGGAAAACATATGGTTGGAATACTCGAAACATTAATATGTGGATAACAGTACTTCTATATAGGGGTTATATATCTGATTCTGGTATAGCGATTTCAAAATTAATTGTAAGATAGATTATGTATACCTAATCTAACATTTTAAAATGTTAATATATCAGATTATTATATTACGTAAAAAACTTAAAAATCGATATTGGGTTTTAAGCGCGATAATTGATAATAACACTTCCTCCGAAGTAAAATAAAAATAAAAATAAACACAAACTTTGCAATTATATTGGCATTGACGCGTTTACGCACTTTTGCGATGTCTCTATCACAAATACATTGCTTACATATTGGAATAAAAATCCTTCCATTTATTTTATTTATCTTACTCCCACCCTCTCCCAATACAATTTTGATAGAGTAACAGTTACAGGAAACATATTTAGTCATGATTCTCTACCTATTTTATTCCAAAGAGCAGTATTGGGGTTCCACCCAACATAGGCAGGTCATTCATGGACATTTGTTCAGAACAATGTTTATTTTTGACAACAATGATATTGATTTAGACATCATTTTTCTTGATCCATCCCTGTTTTCAACAAGATCCATCTTCATCAACAACAGACCAGTCAGAATAAACACAAACAATGTTGCAACAATGATACCCACCACATCATTCAATGATTAAATCCAGTGCTTTGAAATGTTTGGTCTTTTGACCCTTTTCAATTCCAGGTGTATATCACAAAAATGCACATCAAGGTGAACCATATTCTATGCAAGAAATAATCTTTCACACTTTAGACACATTAGTATCTTTCTTTCAAGAAAAACTTGTCAATATCTTGCATCATCTTTATCTCTGATTTTGTTAATGCTTGTGAAGATTGTGAAAATGAAGAAGGATTGAGGTCAATACCCCCAATTCCCCTGAAGAAAATGCCAGCAACATTTTTGTGGCAGTCAATGGCACCTAAATTGGCCCTTGACAGTGTTGGTGGAAAATCACAGCTTCTATTAGTCCAATGGTGGGACTTCAAATATCTATGGCTATGGATTGCTGACAACTTTGCTATGAGAATGCTGATGCTCCTGGATCTAAAAATCATTCACTTTGAATGGATAATGTCCGTGCAGTAAAAAGTCAAGTTATAAGAGTGAAATTTGAACAGGTCTGAGTAAGGTGTGCTCCACACAGGGCCATTGAGTTAAAAAAAATCAGACCTAGTCTAAATGGCATTTTGTGGTTTTGAAAGGCAAAATATTTTTCAAAATCTCCTATTTTATGGTATTTGGCAATTTTGATAAGCTCAATATGCAAATCTGATTTAATGAATCAATAAATTTTGACCCTGAATGACCTTTATGTTATCATTAATGGTCATTCAAGGGTAATTCAAGGGTAATTTTATGGTCTATAGTGTTCTTTTGAAGCAAAACAAGGATTTTGATAGTGATCTTTTATTGTTTTTATGTCATACATCTGGCTACATGCATTGCCTTCCTCTGGGTACTTGATAGGTAGTAAAAAATATGGTATATGGTAATTTGGTAGATCTGGAGAAGAATGGGATGCACATTCTAAGAAAGAAATGACCATATCCATGAGAAGACAAACCAGGATTTTTTGAGTCAATATTTCACCCCATGGGATATATCATTAGATATACACCCCTGTAGAGCTCAGTAGACACCCATACATCAGCATCAGGTTCATTTTGAAAATCCCTGCTGATCACAAATTCATTTTTTAATTTTCAAACTGAACGGTGTTGAAGAAGTGAATCCAGATGAAAGTAAGGTGAAAGCTTGTCACACATACCAGAGTTCTACGTCAGTTTCTACAGGATGCTCAATGTCCCATGAAGTGGGATATTGAAGTATTTTTTCCATCCAGTGGGATTTCAAACTCCTGATGGATATGTACAGTGAAAAAGAACCAGTTTTTTAGAGTAACTGGATCTCATTCCAGTATTTTTCCCATTCCAGTTTATCATGGTGTTCCAGAAATTTCTCCCCCCCCCAAGACCAAAACAGTCCCCACAAATACACGTTTCAAATCAAAGACCCCTTACTCAACCCGTATCTGCCCAAGCATTTAATAAATGAGGCCCAACCTTCACTCCTCACCTCATCTCAACAATAATATCAACTCAAATGATACTAAATTCAGGCAATGAACACAGCAACAAATCAATGCTTTCTTTATCATTGTTTCAGTTATATCCAAACTTCATGAACAACTTCCCTTGTTTTTTACTGTTCATTTCAATTTAATAATATTGAGGACCAATTGAGGACCTGGGCAGATACTTACTTAGCAGTCATTTGTCGATTTTGGCATGGCCATCTATGGTCATGGAGTTGCCATGATTAAAAATTCACCCAATTATTGATTCGATTTTTGTATTGTGCTCTAAGATGAAATATTATATTGTTATTGTCAAAGAAACGCAAAAATATTCTACATATTTGTTTGCAAACACAACACAAGCATTAATCATTGTTCCATGTTATTCTTCTTCATCCAAACAAAGTACATTTCATCAAACCACTCCATCATAATACCGTGAAAAGTAGACGGCTCTAATAAATAGAAGCCTCCATGACCAGAAAGAGTATTCACATGAACAATTTTGTTCTTTTTTCGAAGATCATTGCCACAGATCTTGCACGTTTCCGAGTTCACACTACTACCTTTGCATTCCTGCGTATCACAAACATTACTTGTGAACTTATCTTGGTTCAACAAATTCTCTTTCATCTCACTCACCTCGCGTGCCACCTCCTCATACACATTTTTGAATGCCAACCCTCCGTCTTGCAATGGATCTCCGTTGGATGTAATCAGAAACAAACTGGGCATGATGTACTTGGGACTCTTTTTTGCGCACTCATCTTTCCCACTCGGGTGGACAATGCTTTCTTTTTGACTCAAACAACCGAAGTATTCTAAATTTCTGGCACGATATGCTTTGGTCCACTCTTTCACCGTCATGGCACCTCCAGTAATGTCCACATCAGTCGATACTTGGCCATAAGGTGTATTGACAAGGTATTCATTTTCAGCATTAGCAAAATATGTTTCGTCAGTACCTGCATAGGCCTTGAGCGACCATTCCAGCCAAGCAACGGGAGGTGAGCGGGTATAGGTAGCTTGACGGAAGGATGGGTAGTTGAAGTTGTACCTTGGGCGCTTACTTGCAGACGATGCAGTGGATGAATTGTCTAGGAGAGGTACCATTGGTTCGTCTACATAAAACGTATCCACGTCCACACCTCCAACAGCACCATTCCCATTTGATGAAAAGGATTGCAAGGATTTCAAAGTGACTTCCATAGCCAAAGCCCCTCCAGCTGAAGAACCGGCAATGTGAGTTCCACCCTTCCCCAATCCTCTCTCTAGAACCAAATATTGCAATGCGGAGAGACAGTCGTTGGTAGCAGCGGGATAAGGATATTCTGGTGCAAGACGATAGTGGACCACTGCCCAAGTGGCGTGTTCCATCATGGAAACTGACATCGAATCGGACGTAATGGACGTGTTAGTTTGGTCTATGTTCAACAAAGCTCCAAATAATTTATCTGTAACCATGTAAGGCAATGCTTTTGTGGTAAAACCTCCTCCGTGGATGAAAAGGATCAAAGGAGCACGTTTTACGAGTTCCTGTTGTACATCTGCACCATTTCCACCCTCTTTTTTTCCTTTTTGCTTGTTCTTTTTTCGAAAGAGGGTGATTTGCAGTGGCGTCCCATCAAATTCATTGTCCTCCTTTCCTTTCATCTTTTCCTCCATATTTGAACGACGGAGGAAAATGTCCTCAGTCCAAAAATTGGATCGAAAATTAATCATTGTATCTAAAAGCTGGGCAGAGTCACGACCTTTCTTCATGCACTGCTTTGCATTTTCTACTGACTCTAAAGATTCTTTGGAGTTGACCTTTTTTGACTTGTCACCACTTAATTCACTTTCGCCACCAATCTGCTCGAGATCAATTCTCTCCCATCCAAGAACAGCCTCTCCGGATAAGCTCACTGGACATTTAATCATGGTCCCCACCGGTAAGATCACCCCATTGAGATAACCCAAAAAGTATCTGATAAAGGGGTGAAGATTGGGTGTGCTATAGATGGGTATGGCATCTTCAGGAATGGGTCGTTCGATTGGTTGGGATTCAGTGGGGTGATGAGGGCCACCTTCGAATGTGCCAAATATCTTGTACAAAATGGGTGGTAGAACAGCAAGAATTAGGACGAATGACATAGATAATTTCGTGGTGACCGTCATTGTGTGCATGAATGGTTGATAGGCAGGTCCTTGCTTTCTTGACAACTTTTGCTGATTGTATTATTTACTTCCACTTCTATTTAACTGGTGATTGCGATTGCTTTTCCAGAATCGTCCGTATCAATATTTCGCCACTTTCTGATCGAAAACCATCTCAGATGCCGATGCTGGGTGCAATCCAAGTGTTGTACGTGCCGGACTTGTCTACATTGCTTTGATTTCCGTTGATCATCATCGCTCCCCGATCCCCGAGGCGGGCTTTGGAGCCATGAGCCATGCATGGAGGATAATAATGGACAATGGACAATGGACAATGGACGATGGATGCAAAGTAGACGAACGCAGCAGCTGCAATCGACACAGACTTGTGGTTACTTGCCACATTAAATTGTAAATTGTAATCCTAAATCCTAACTTCCCATTGCAACAGCTAGTTACAACATGATTGTTACCATTGCCATTGCATAAAATTGATGCCATTTATTTGTTACCTACATCTAAAAAATTACATTGTGTGTTGAATCAACTGTTACAAATGGTCCCAATAGTACAATATCAAATCATTTGGCCGGAACACATTAGCAGCTTGGAGGATGGAATTTCATTGTAATGGCTTCATAGATAGGGTTCAATGTTGGTCTAATCAGCAAATAGCATGGATANATATATGAAAGTTCTGTTATGAAGTATCTCTACATCATCATCATTTTTTGTTCTTTATTGGTCTAATTAGCAATTGGCATTGATACAGAACAAAAAATGATGATGATGTAGAGATACTTCATAACAGAACTTTCATATATTAAAAACAACAAATACTCTGACCAAAAATGACCAGATATAGGCTGGAACATCAGTGCATGACTTTGAATATGTATTAACTTAAATTAATAAGAGCCTTTGATCACTGTAATTAACTTATTTAGTAAAAAAGATCATGTTTGAATGTCTATTAGTTATTAGTTCTCAATTACACCTTCCAAAGCATTGTCTCTTTTATACAAAAACAATACCTCTTTTAATTTTATTCTTTCTTCAATGTCAATTAACTTCTGAGGTACAATGAACTCTTTCTTCAAATCAAGAGGTTTGCACAAGAAAAGTCCACTAAGAGTCCTAACTCTTGACAAATCAACATATATCCAGTTAGCAAAAGTATAGTTCCAAGAAGTCCCTATGGTAGTGTATCTTAAAAACCCCTCTAGTTTTTGTCCAGTTGTTGCAACAGTATAGTTGAATGGAAAGTGAGTAATTTTGACATTTTACTTTTTGCAGAAGGAAAATCAGAAGTATAAGAGGGAAGTTGATGGTTGCAGAAAATTTCTTTTGCTTCAGTTTGAACTCTTTTGATAATCAATTTAGTGGTTCTTGCCAGTGTTCAAGCAATAAATAATCCACTTAACCAACAGATAAAGTGATAAAGTGTTCACTTTTTCCTCCCAGTCTTTCCATACCATCATTTAACACTTCTTCAATTTGAGCTTCACAAACCTACCTACACACATTACCATTTCCCCTCCAATCTTTCAAGTCCTCATTTGTTGTAATCATATATAGTGCACTGGTATCATCTGCAGATTTATATCAATCTTGGAATTCCCACATCATGAAAGGCTTTGGTCACCTTTTGCTTCTTTCCCCCCATCAATGCTTCTGCCATTACAGTGTGTTGGGGAGGGTCTTTATTACTTGCAACATCAGGATGTGTTGCTTCAATGTGATGCCTGAATATGACTGCAGCAGTTATTGCATTTCTCACTTTGTTTGTTGGACAAGCATGACAAACAGTTGTATCCAATGGAAGTGATACACCATTCATATCACCAATTACTTCTGTGTTGATCAATTTTCTGTCATCAATTTCATCTTTGCTTTCCCTCATTCTTTTCATAATCCCACCAAATTCTGGGTCCTATTTGAAGTAATGTCTGTTTTCCAAAGTTATGGCTCAGTTTTGAGACTGTTCTAGCAAAAATTAGCCTTTGGTGGTCCTGATTAGAGCACATCTTTTTCTTTAAAAAATGGTTTCAATTGATGAAAATCCTTAAAAAATAATGATTAAAACACCTCCAAATGGAGAGCAAGATTATTCCCGGCCAATTTCATCAAATGTATGTCTAGTTTTTTTATCTCTGATGCCTTGAAAAATGCAATATCATCAATTATGAGAATTTTGAATTGCTCCCATTCTTTGGTGTGACTCAAGATGTTTTGTTTCTTTAAGTGATCTCCACTATGAATAGAAAGCACCACCAAAAATGCAACTGATGAGCCAGTGGTTGAAGTAAAATAGAAAGTTATATCATTGAATTCAATGGATACTTCCATGCAGTACTGATGGCAGAATTTTTGTACAAGTTCAACAGATGTATTCTTCTCACAGCCTGCAGGCCCAGACAAGTACAGCAGTATCTAAGGTTTTGAATCACAGGCCTTGAGAATAGCAACAAATATTTTTTGAGTTCAATTTCATTTCACCCCTGGGTAGAATTCAAAAAGCTGCCAAGTGCACTTGTTTGGAGTGCACCTTTTATTATCAAGTTCAGAAGAAAGGTGCAACATATAACTTCATATGAAATTTACTGCTTCTCATTGAGCTGCTTTGTTCCCAAACATTCAAAATCATTCAAGGAAGGGATTTTTCTGTGCTGATTACTTGGTGAGGAGGAGTCATTCCATTGATGTTACTATTAGTAGTAGCTGTGGCCTCATGGCCTTCTCTATCAAGCCATCTTCCAATAAGTCATCCTCAACTAAAAGTCATAATTTGATCATACCTAATAGTAGCAATCATTGGTGAATTTTGATTTGAATTATTTTGGTCGAAATTCTTGCTTCTCCTTCCATTGTTGTTATTTTCATTGTTGCCAGTAAGGAAAATTTTTTTAGGGTTCTATACAGGTTCTTATCTGAACTTGTTCTGAGGGGTATGTGCCATATTGTTCTACTTACAGATAATTTTATTTATGACACTATTTTCTTTTATTAACCTCAACTACTAATGTTGGTGTCAATTTTTGTT
>JALLOT010008578.1:0-15413 GCA_036939595.1 Thalassiosira livingstoniorum
CTTATGTACAATACCATTCATGGATCATGGAGTCATGACAAGGGGAAGAGGCACAACATGACAAACTAGCAAGAAACCATCCAGGGCTTGCAAGTAAAAGAGGACAACCAAGATAGAGCAGAACCCCGAAGCATCAAAGCATCCACGCCTTCGCCTCTTTCCACTTCCCAACAACAAGCAGCAGCGGCAACAATCAACGCAGCAAGATGAACCTAAGCCTCCTCCGCGAATGGCTCTC
Organism: Thalassiosira livingstoniorum; assembly: GCA_036939595.1. Classification (NCBI taxonomy): domain Eukaryota; phylum Bacillariophyta; class Thalassiosirophyceae; order Thalassiosirales; family Thalassiosiraceae; genus Thalassiosira; species Thalassiosira livingstoniorum. The sequence goes on from JALLOT010008578.1 coordinate 239, forward strand.
CTGGCTCGAGCCCCCGCCCTCCCGCACTAGCTCGTGTGCCTCTCTCACCAGTCTCGCAGCACATTCGGAGGACGACGGTACCAACCCAAAGCAGAAAAATAAAAAGATATTTATCCCTGAGAAAAGGCTTTGCGAGCGAGATTACATCATCATTGACATGCTCAATTCTACAGGACACGAGAAGGTGAGCTTCTGCGTGACGGATCCGCATCAGGACGACAACCCTGTGATTTTTGTCAGTCCGGGGTTTTGTAAACTGACGGGATATGATTATGATGGTGAGTGAGCAAAGAGGGGGGAAGACAATTCATGCATGATGATTTATTTTCCAACTATATTCATCGATCGTTGAACTTTGTGATACGAACACATTGCCAAAATAGACGTGGTGGGAAGAAACTGTCGATTCCTGCAAGGTCCCAAAACAGAGAAGAGCGATGTTCAACGAATTAGTGATGCACTGAAACAAGAAAAAGAGTGCTCAGTCAACTTGTTAAATTATAAAAAGGATGGGAGTACGTTTGTCAATGAGGTGTGTAGTGTGAAGAACAAGGGGCGTGTCGTTGTACTCATTTTCAAAGCAGACTTTTTTCATTAATTGGACTTGTTGTGATTATTCATTGTTTCCCTCGCTTATCATTTGGAACGTGGCGTCGATGGCGAAAAAAACAACTGTTGGTCTAGTTTTACCTTACTCAACTACGAACACCTAAACGAGAACTTGCCTACTTCATTGGGATACAAGTTGCGGTGGACCATGAAGGTCCTGGGCAAATGCCTTCCAATCCAGGATGGGTTTATACCTTGGGGAATCATGTTTAGGGGCCATTAATGGGTTATGGAGTCTTGGAGAACTTGTTGTCGGGTTTTGGCTCTAGCAGGTCTTTCCGAGTAATGTGGGCTAATTTCAGGCTTGAATAGCTAGTTCATTCTTAGCTCTGCTTTGGGGAGGGACTCTTATGAGTCGGACAACAATAAAAATGAAATGAAATTATTGGTCGCAAGCAATTCAGAAACAGTTTCATTTTAGAAAGGGCGTGACAGACAGCACAGAGAGTGGATCAGAAAAAATCTTATGGGGATCGAAATGAGAAGTGCGAAAAAAAAACAGTCTCCCGGTGCAGCGCCATCCTCTCTGTGGATGATGAATACACGGTTCAGTATGAAATGATCCGTTCCAGAAAAAAATGATTTATTGACTATGATGTGTGCAATGCAGCTCAAGGAATCCATGGAGTGTATTTTGCACGTTATTCATATTGTACCCATTTCGCTATTGTATTCGTTGTCCGCAGTCACGTCATTCTTTGTGCATAACTCCATCTACATTACTTGAATACTACAGATGAATCGCACAAAAATTGAATCGAGAGGAAAACTGTCAGAATGTTAAATACGCTACTTAGAGCTATTCAATTTTATGATTCTTATTTGTATGGAACTATTTGGAAAATATTAATAGAATGAGTATTTGGAATGCATACTTTCTTTTCTTGTTTTACACTGAGTGAATTATTTGTTAAGTTGTGGGCTTGATGTTTTGCCGACAGTATAGAGTTGATCAGGTATCTTCACTATCTCTCATAAAAATGTCTTGACTGCAGATGATTCTATCCCGCATTTGGAAAATCAATTGTTAGCATCAGATGAGACACTCCTTTATGAATATTTTGATGATTTTCTCAATGAAGCAAAAGCCATTTAACCCCACATGGTTCAAACATTTTCTGTGGTTTGGTTTATTCAGAGTCAAACATTCAATGACAAATACAAATATCTCCACAGCAGTGACATTGTTTCTGGTTTTGTATGCCACCAACAGTACATTATACTTTCCAACTTTATTTCTTTTGCCCCTTTTGTGTAGCATCAATACATACTAAAATAACAACTAAAAAATGAGCTTATAATTTGAATTTTGTGAGTAGAAAGACATAATTGTGATACCCAAATGCTCTAGTTGTTTGCTGCCATGTCTCTGAAATTCTGTTTCAAATAGATGTTTTGACATTATATGTTCATCTTATTTTACATCCAATGTCTACACATATTGTTTACTACTTTTGTAAAAAATATCCTATCATCCTTTACAGGTATAGTTTCATAACTTCATAACGCAAATAGAAAAGATCATCATGGATTTTTTGTCATGTATCAAAATGCTTTTTATAATTACTTATTTTAGGCAGGGTCATCAGGACTATTTTCTGTCCTGATGACCCTGCCTAAAATAAGTAATTATAAAAAGCATTTTGATACATGANACTATTTTCTGTCCAAATTCAATAACTGGATTATTTTTTTGCATGTGATACCACTAGAAATTGCAATTAATGTTTTTTAATACCCTTGGTGGAAGTTTGACTCCCATATTTCATTAAACATAGGGAAGTAGAATGTTAAAAGATGTTGTTGTTGATGAAATATTATTCATGGCTCAATGTAAATGGTGAATCCTTAGATGGGCAATGGGAAGAAGTATAGTTGTAAGATATACCAGAATTTTTCATCTCAATTTGTGAATAAGCAGATCCTGATCAAATGTGGACCTCCACATCTTCTGTTTGAATTCAAATCTGCAGATTTGAGTAAAATCACAAATGGTACCAATGCTCATGTAAATGTTATATGTATTACTACCTGACCAAACTAGGCTTTTCCTGACATACAAATACAAGTTGAAGTATTTCATTTTTGACATTCAGTGTCAAAGAATAATTAGGCAATTAATATTAATTAGAACAATGCGTTTGAAGGATCAAAAATGATTCATGCTGAAAAATAAAAATATTGCAATTTGTATTTTTTGTCCAACCTATTAATGCTTTCGTATTTTTGTTCTTTTGTCCTGTTTTTCTTCATTGTCTTAGCATTAGAAGTTACCATGAATATTTTTCCAGAAATCTGCTTTGAGATCAAACCCAAAATACTCTGAAAGCTGTGCAAGTTAATTTTTATATATTAAATGTTACTGAAGCATGATAAATATCCTGAAATTAAAAATAAACATTTCAACCGTTTTAGTTTTAAAACATGTACATTGTGTAAACAGTAAACTAAGAACAGAGTATTCAATGTATACTTCCTTGAGCTGGAGCTTAATTAACTAGCATTTTCAACATGTTTAATTTTTCAAATGTTTCTAAATACATCCAATATACAAATGTATGTATGAAATATCAAGTTAATTTTCAATGATTCAACCAACAATCATTGAATTGAAATTTGACACCACAGCAAACATGCACAAAAATAGCATAACAATGGGATCCAAAATTGAGGTAAAGTTAAGGTAGAAATCATGGGACAACACAGTTGATGAGCAACAAAGAAGTTTAATGAGTGAAATGATCCATTGCCACAAATTTGTTTGATTATATCATCCTTTAATCAAATTTGGTTTCCAGCAATGGGACAAACAAACATTGTTCAGGATGCTTCCAACTATGAAAATTAATTGCACACCAAACACCAACTAACATTCTTTTGTTCTTGTCTTTGCCAACCAATCCTTTGTTGTCAATATTTGTTAAAAATGACAATGTTATTGCTGGGTGACATCAACCTCAAATTTACTAATGTTGATCTGGTTATCTTCTCATCAGTCAGGTACAAAGAATTCACCTATCAATCCTAAATTAGTGTCCCAGTCTAAATAAGCACTTTAATCTGTGATTACATCAAAATAATTGCAACAAACATAAAAAATGTTACAGCCACAGATACTGATGTTTACAATCATCAGAAATCTCAGCTGTTGTCACTTGGTACCATAAAGCTTGACCAATGAAAAATTATCCCCAAAGTAATCACAAAATTTGAAAACAGCTGTTGCTGCATACAAGTTTTGTTCTATTATTATCATCATGAAGCCAATTGGTGGAACAGAGAATTTCTTTCAACCCACAATATTGTGTCCTTCCTTCAACCAAAGAAGAACCCAAAATATCATCTCTAACTGAAAAAGCCCCATCATCATCAATCAATGATAATACATCATCCTTTGCCATTTTTATTGAAATAGATGTCCACCAAGAATCCAGCCTACTCCCCTACCCAACCACCCCCCCCCCCTCAAGTGTACACCAACTTCCTCACTTTCCTTACCATAACACATGTTCCAAAAGGATAGATTTTTCCCCTAATGGAAATCCTCAACAAAAACTATGTAAAATCAACCAAATGAAACTGATTTGAAAAAAATATAAGATTTGGCTGCTGATGATGGAAAAGGTCTCAGTCTCAAGGTGAGTCCAAATCAACTTGAGGCAGAGCTATGGCCAATTCAACTTGCTAGCATAAGATACACAAGTAACTCTCTGGCTTGTTGTTTCAAGGCTTTGGAATGAATATCATGAAGACCATAGTCATATTTGATGAGTGCCACAATGATTAGGCTGCTGCAAAGATGACAACATTCTGACAAACTCCACTGAAATAAATTTGAATTCTGACCAATGAGGAATAATTTATTCAATTGGAAGTAGACTTGTTTTCAGTAGGGAAGGCTTTTGGGGTGAATCTTATTATTCCAGCTTTTGGCTATTAGCCACTGTGAGTTATTGTGACATTTTGAAACAATGTAAAAGATTTTGGCATGTAAATTTTCATTTGAAATTGAGCTGTCATTAAGTACTGTGAATGTAGTATGTTGTTGTTCTAATGTAGCCTATATACTTTCAAACACTCAAAGTCTAAAGCTAGAAGCAGATTCACTAGGCAATTTAGCTCTGGCTGGAGGCTGGAGGAAGAACAGTAGCATTAATAATTGATTATTGAGATACACTGACCTTTGCTTTTTTTACTACTTTTTTCAAAAACTTCTTCAGTACTGTAAAACTCAAAACACCCAAGGAGATGGGAGATGGGTTAACCTAATTTAGCAGTTCCCCAACTAAATTGATTATATGTATCCATGCTCTATTATTTTGCTCACAGGCTTCTAAAGCATTGGATTTGTACAGAAGTCCTAATGACAACATCTCTATCTACTCATGTGCACAGCTACTCATTCATTGCTTCTGACAATCTCTTTTTACATTGATATCATAGAAAAATAAATTATGACAGTGCACCAAGATATCTACACAAAAGTTACAACAAGAAGTTTTATTTCATTGGATTTAGATATTGCATATTGAAGTAAGCCCCTACATAATAGATGTACAGCATAAAATCTAAAAATACAACAACCACAAAATTTGATTCTTGTGTCCAAAAAAGTACTACAAAATGCAAATGAATATTTTTGATTCCCAGTAAATACTGATCAATTCACCAACTGAGTAGTCAGTTTAGAATTTCTGTAGAAAGGGTCAATTTTACCATGATTATAATGAGGTCTTTGGATGATTTCACATAAAAGTCACTAGAAAACTCATAAGATGAATGATAGTCCTGGAGCAAAATCTTAAGGCACTTCTGTCTAAAGTTTTCCTTAGACCTTAATTTATTTTTACTCCAGTTGAAATTAACTTTTTCTATTGAAAATTGTGTAAAATAATAGTGATATTGTAATTATTGTTCAAACAAAGTGGCACTCAATACCTTCTTGTGATCCCTGGCGGGACAAACCTCAAACCTATCATGTACCACCTCTGATAGTTTTGGGTGGATAGAATGATGGCTACCAAGCCTCTTCCACAGATGGGAGATTGTATCAATGTAATAAACAAATAACTTATTCCTGCAATGTTATTTGGTCTTACAGTGGTGTCACATCAGTCATAGAATATGAAGATTTCATATTTTGGCTCTACTAGAACTCTTGGGATGAACAAGAATCTTTGCCAGGAATTTGGAACCCTTCCAGAAATATATCATGTTATTTTAACAAGAATGGAATTGGAAATTTTTCCAGAGTAAGCCATTAAATATAAATTAGATCTGCAAGTTTTTGTTTCTCCACTCATTGTCTTGTTTAGTAGTGATGAATGGGAACAAAGTTGTTGGATATTTCTATTTTGGAGAGGAAAGCCTTATCCATTGATTGAGCTCTCTTGACCAAAACTGTTGCCTAGGTTAACTTATGATTAGGTGAATTTTCAGTGCTGGAAGGCAAAAGTTAATTCTATATCTCAATCTACAAAAAAATTGTATTCCCCTTCCTTGACCTCTACTTTATTTTCATCTTCACCTTTAGATCAACTGTAAATATTCCTAAAAAATGAGTAGTCTTATGTAGAATTTATAATTTCACCAGAACAAACAATTGTGTATTCTAAACTAAGGAGTGCATACAATTTGCATAGACAGACACATTATCCTTTAAAATTCAATTGTGACATGTGTTCTTGGTGCTTGTGCTTTTGCTAGTGAAACCCTGATAGATTATGTGTGCACAGATCATTTACACTTGATCACACATCTCCCACCTGTAGCTAGTATATACATGTTTTTGAAACATCATACAATTTGTTTAAAAAAAAATCTATTCAAACATTTATTGTTATTGCGCAATGGTGATGTCCTTATGATCAAAAGGGCTGATTGATATTAAATTTATTCCGCATGCAGTGATGACTCATGCATGTACATGGTGAATAAAACTATTTGTTCATTGAAATCAATTATTAAATACTTGGGTTAAAGTGTAGCTGAATGAGTTTTTATTTGGTGATAAATGGATGGAACATGGAATTATCAGTGATTAGTTCTTGGCTCACACATGGCTATGAGCTGCCAGCATTATCCTCTATGATGTATCATAGCTCATAGATTTGTCATTGTTGTGAACACATGTCCTGATTTTGATTTTTGAATTTTGATTCACTAATAATGATGTCAATGATCATTGGAATAAAAATAAAAAAATCCCATAAAAAAATTCTGACCAACTCAGGACTTCAGTGGCATCTGTCAAGTTTTTTCTCACACATTTTCTCATGCCAGATACTAAGTTGAAATTTTTATCACCCATTTCAGAAAATTCTTTGCCAAGAAAGTAATCAAAACCTGATCCGAACAAAAAAATATGCACAAAAGAGTATACAAACACTTAATATTGACAAATTTGGCATAACATAAAATACAGTATTCAATTTTTGAAAACAAAAAGTGGTATATAATTTTTGAAAAAGCTGTAAAATTATTGAATTTACATCCTCACTAAAGATATCTTGCATAAAATAACTGGAGATGATTCAAAATCCAAAAAATGATTTTTGACAGAGACTCAAAAAAAATCAAAAAATTGTTCATCAATTTATCATTTAATTCAAGCACAACATATTTGTCATATTAAAAAAGTAGGAAACAGTGATCAATCTTTTTTACAACCAATGTCAGCACCAATCATGCATTTAAAAAATCCAGCATATGGTTCAGGTAAATTAATTGAAGCTTGGTTGGATTTTTAACTTTCTTCAATGTAGACCATGTACATGCACATGTCAAATAAGATGACACTATTACTATCTTATGTTTGAAAGATTACATTGGTAGTTTTAATAGTAAGAGTCCTTTTATTCTATATGCAAGGGTTTCATTGCTTTATTAGATTTTGGAAAAGTTAAACTCTGAAAATTTGAGACTTCTTTATTTGTAATGGTGAGTCAGCTAGCATGAGCTCTTTTAAAAAGTGTCTTTCAAATAATTGCATGTGTATGATTAGAATATGAATACTCACTCACCAAACCTGAGACCAATGTGTGAAATCTTTGGTTCGTTCATTCTTTTTCAGTGCCTGCGCCCATATCAAAACAAAAATATGATTTACCTGTAAAAATTCTTGTATCCAGTAATAAACTCAGTAGTCTCCCAAAGAACTCAGAACTCAGTTCTAGACTATTTGTGACTGATAATCAATGAGCAATCTAATCAAACTTAGTAAATTTCTTTTTAATTTTCATATATTATAATCAAAAATTAAAAATTATATAATGACAGTATAATAAATGTGTATCAGTATCAGCAAAATTCAAAACATGTTCTTGAATCAAAAGTTCAGGAAGTGGAAGACTTCTCATTGGTTTGTGTTTCTATTTATGATCAATATTTTGTATGCTGTATTGCTCTTTTATTTTTTCCTCCACTTTTTGGCACTTGAATTAGGTGTAGTCCAAGCATGATGTTCTGCTATCCTAGTGACACAACAATTGCACAAAGTAAGAATTGTTTGAGTTCCCAGTTTCAATGTTTATCAATTAATGTTTTATAGTATCATATTTAGGGAATTCCTCTGGTGAAAAAATTGTTTGTTGTGTTTAATCTTCTGTTCAATTATAATTTTGGATAGGGTATTGATAGGGTATTTTTTTATGGCTATCCCAATTCATTAAAAAAATGGCATTTGATTTTTGCACCATTCTTCTACACATTATTATATTCTCTTTACTTCAGATTTTTTTACTCAATTTCTTCATGGAAAGTTGTTCAAAATATGAGTTTTTGAGCTGCTTCAGGAGAAAATCAGAGGGGCAGCAATGTCTCCTGCATAGAAATAGAAATAAAATGATACAAGCCATAGCTAGAAAAAATTGTAAGAAAAATGCAGGAAAATTTCAATAGATTCCACGTTAAAATACAGTAAGGTCAGGGCTCATTGCCCTTCTTCAAATGCTCACATGGGAAGCAACATACAAAGTGATTCAGTGGTACCATAAATCCCCTTTTTAGCATCCCAATATTTGCTGTACCATGCCATGACAAAGGACCCATAATGCAATTTTTCCACAGAGGATTTAATTGATAGCATTTGTCCTTTTGAATAGATCAAAATAACAATAATAAGAAAAAATATAAAATATTTAAGCAGTGTCAAAGCATGTATCTTCAGTATTTGGGGCATAAGAGTAGATCAAAAAGTATTAAACTTAAACTATAATAATAATAAGATTATTGATCACAAACTCTTTAACCTGGTGAACTGGGAGGCATTGAAGCTACACAATACTTGCACAGCTTTGAATCTTGTACATAATTAGCTAAATTTATCAAATATTACTGTGGGACCAATCTACACTTGTCTTGATCCAAAAAATTGTTGAAATTTTTTGCCCAAATTAATACCTAGTGGTTGAATCAACAAAACATATCATTCAAGGAACAAAATATTCCTTTTCTAAATAAATAAGATTAATGGGTGGTTTGCTAACAAAAGCTGGACCAGCTCTGCAATCAACCCTGATTGAGTTCATTAAGATTAAGGTCAGAGAAACTTTTTGAAATTACCATCATCTGTGCCCAACTTCAGCAATATTTAGGTCTCTTGGTCTACTATCAGGATAAGTTTGGATGGGAAATGTTGGTGGAGGGTTAAGTAACTACCCTGTTCTTTCAAGATGGGTTTGAAATCTCAAAGTCTTGTCAAAGAAAGGAAAGTGTTAACAACAATTAATGAACCAGCTTCTGGACCCCTATGCATTACTTATGCACAATTGTGCATCAAGAATTAGTTCATTATCACAAAATCTATGGATATGTACCAGAAGGAGTCATAGAGCATCTCATAGACTGTATGCCCAAGTTAGCACAAACTGATCCAATCAATGTCTTAGAGTCTGTTAGAGGACCATTAAGACTTTTCTTAAATTAATTGTTAGGAAAGACTTAATGGAATTACATCTGAGATAGACTAATGTGTTGTTGAAATGGAAGCAGCATCAGATATAGCCATTTATTCTTTCAGGCTGGCTATATCAAGCAGGCATGGGACAGTGATGTTGATGTCTGATGTCCAGATGTTGGTCTCGTGATATTATCCATCTGTCCTCTATTCTGGTCATCTACTTCCCACTTCGTTGTGGACAAGGTTCAAATTTAGGTTTCACCCATATGCATTTTCTCTTCCAAGGAAGTGGTTGAAAAACTAGTGTTGGAGAATGGAAAATGGTAAAGTATCAAAATAGCATAGGTGGCCAGTTGCCATTTACCCAAGTGCAGACAGTTCCATACACCAATATGTGAATATTCAATGGCATTCATGGTCCCATATGATGTTGTGGCATAACTAGTATGTAAAAAGGGCATAATTTATTCCCTGCTCAGATTTTCTATTGCAATGTTGTAAGTTGATATTGTTTTTTTTTCGAAAATGTCAAAAACATTGGAACTATTTTTTAAGTCAACATTATACTGGACAGCTTTTGCTGAACAAAGAAAGCTGCTGTTTTCTGATAGAACCACCTCATAACAATGGCATATTGAGTGATTGAGCTGATTCCTTTGTCAGAAGTTTTACCTCTTTTGCAAATATCCTATTAGTCTACTTAGCAGTCACATAGTGCACCATGCATAAGCTTCTAGATTGTCACCAAATATTTGACTCAGAAAAAAATTTGACAACTCATTGGCAAACCCAATGTTATATCTGGTGTCTGGAAGTCATACTTTGGAGATTAAATTTGGGAGCTGCACAAAAATAAGAGGAGGATTGATATTGTTGCAAATGTTGGTATTTGCTGGACATTAATTATGTTGGTGATGGTGACATCCATAGGTACTTTACTGGGCATTTTCAAAACAATTCTAGATTTTTCAAGACAATTCGCCATTTAACATCTTTCTCTTGTTGGAGGTTGCTTCTAATGGGTATTCTGATTTGAGATACATATGACATATGGCAAATGTTCTGCAACAACCACTGCAATAAATGAAGAGTGAAATGAGCTCAATTGGACCAGTGCTGTACTCAACTGAATGACCAAAAATCTGATCAAATAATGTGTTAATTTACACAGGCCTTTTGCTTTTGCAATGGCAACCTTTCACAAAAAGTGAATTTGCTTGTTGAAACTGGCAAAGGTTGAGACTTTTCACTGGGAAAGAGAAGAATATTTTGATGCTTTACAATGTGAAATCTTGTAAAGTCCTGATTTGAACAACATCAAATTCAACCATGTGACTCCTATGGATGTATGTATCGAATAATATTAGTCATAGCAATATGGTAAAAATTATTGAAAGCAATTTCTGATCATGAAATGAATAAAAATTGCAAATGAATGTTTTTAAACTACTTGGGTTAAAAATCCATTAGATTTTTTTATCAAGACTGGGTACAATGGACACACTCTAGGTGTAAGAATTGTGCTGCTGACCACGGATTGAAGCCATAGTCTATGCTGTCCCATTTGTAGAGCACTCATGTATCATGCAATAATCTGTGCTTTTACCGAAAGCGAACACGACCACGAACTCACCTGAAGAAGATGAGAGGTTTTGATTTTATTAGACGAAAGAAAACAAAAGAGTCCAAATATATCAAAACAATCTAAACAAAAAATGTAATGGTTACGATGAAAATTGCAAAGCTAATATTTGATACCAATCCGTTCAATTTTCATAACTAATTTTTGAGAAAAATTCCTCTACTGTAGAATAAATAATATTATGCAATTATGATACACCGGCACAAACATTGCGTTTTTAATATTCAAATTTTTCTAAATTATATATTTTTACATTTGTACTTCTACATCATCTATTCCGTCCCACATTCAATTCAATGATATCTAAAAATAAGCGTGCTGACATTGAGTGTATTTTCTAATCCAAGGATGTTGCAAAGCCTCTTCGGCCGTGTACCTCTTCCTGGGATCCCTTCGAAGCAAACATTTGATGAAATCTTTCACCTCTTCGCTAACACCAGTCCAGGCGTGCCCCACAAAGTTGAAACGTCCTTTCATGATGGCCTCGGCAATCTTCATGTCCGACTCTCCATTGAATGGCGGGAAACCACAGATTAGAATGTAAGCCACAACTCCAATGGACCAAATATCAGTGGCTTCACCGTAACTGCCTTTGAGAATCTCAGGACTCATGTAATACGCAGTTCCTAAAGTGCTGCTCATTGGCATGTCGCCTTTTTGGTATCGTCGGGAAAGTCCGAAATCAATAAGCTTGATAGGAGAATCTTCATTATTGTTCTCGAACAAAATATTTTCCGGTTTGATGTCACGATGAACGATTCCATTTTCATGCAAGTATTGCACTGCCTCAAGCAAAGACTTGATAATGATCGATGCCTTGACTTCAGATAGGCAGCCCTGTTGCGTCGTGTTCGATACAATCTTGTNTAATGATTGATGCCTTGACTTCAGATAAGCAGCCCTGTTGCGTCGTGTTCGATACAATCTTGTCAAAAAGCTCGCCTCCAGTGTATTTTTCTGTGACAATGTGTAAATAATCTTCGTCTTCGTAACAGTCAACCATTCTCATTACACCTGGGTGGTCGACTTGGTTCAAAAGAGATACCTCGCGGCGCAGATGGTCGATCCTTCCAACCTTTGATTTCTGAATGGTTTTCACTGCAAAGGTTTGGCGAGTGAATCGATGGATGCATTCGCGAACACAGCCGTAGTGGCCCTTTCCCAGAATAACGGGAGCTACATAGTAATCATCCAAGATGTTGGATCGGTAGCCAGTAATGGGGTACAAACTATTGTAGTCAATAGATGACGAGCTGCTCAAATCGGAAGAACTGTGCGCTGAAACAGTTTCGGAACATTCTTGGTGCAATGGAAGTTTGGGCAAATTGGAAATGTCCACATGACAATGCATATGTTGGTTGGCGGGGCTATTAACCAATGGTGAACGGAGCGCTACAGAGAGACGTTTCGGACTGGGGGAAACTGGGTCTGTTGATTTGCACATGTTTGGAAATGTTTACAAGTGATTATTCTAATCAGTGCTTGATGTTCTATGATGGAATGTGTATTGGCCACAAAACAAAATTGTGACCAGATTTAACTGAATTATTGAAAAAATGCTGACTCATTGAGTTGGCCAGAATAAGTCGAATGGCGTCTACCATATGGTACCATACCTTCCTAGTGGCTGGAAGGAGGTTAGGGCTTGCTTTGGAAGTATCAAGACCATGCATGGTCAACGAAGCGAAGTATTGTACAATCGAGAGCAAGATCATCATCTAACTATGTACCATACTCCTACAATACATATGGTACAATAGCACAAGATTAGCCCCTACTACCTAGTAGTACTACCTATCTACATTTTATCAAATCCATGATTCTCAATGATTCTCCGTGCCATGCACAGGCCTCCATGATTGTCATCGTTTTTGTCACACAAGAATGACCGTGTGCGGTGGGCGGTGGCCCCACGAAGTTGATCACAGCCTGCCTCATCCTGTGACATGTGACCCATTCAAGAGCTTCATTCGATGGGCGGGCCGCGGGCCGGGACCGGGACCTTCTTTTTTAGAATGGCCTCTAGTATGGCCTCAAGAAGTTAAAGAAGTAGTAGGAGTAAGTATCTATCTTTAAGTATTTTAGTCCAACTAAAATCTAAAGAAAGAAATGGAGGAAAAGGTATGCATAAATGAAAAATATTGGACAGACAACCATGTTGGAGGAGTGATTGCCACCTAAGAATCAGCATCTAAGACAAAAAATAGTTGAAGAATAGAAACAGGAAAAGGTGGATCTAGAGTACAGATAGATTAGTGTAGAACAAAGGAACAAGACAATGGATTGCATGAACATTTAAGGCATGGGTTGGTAAAATCCATTCCTGAATTGGGAAAACACATTATAACAAGCAGGTACAAAATGGTTGATCCAGTGGAAGCAAGATCCACCATGAGATGAGTTGCGGTGACCATTGTGGTGTTGGCAGAAGATCCAAGTAGTTTCTCCATCAGCAGAACAAACAAAGAGGATTCAAGATTTCTTCAATTTGGTGTATCCAAAGAAGGCAGAAACATCAATGGTCAGACAAAATTGCTGCATCATAATTTGGTAAGCCCCACCCTTCCTGTCATGATTAATCAAAGGAGAGTTGGTCATACCTCCTTCAGTTGAAGAGGCTGTCATGGCAGGTGTTTTGATAACTTTTCAAAAAGTCTTTGTTCACCTCAATGAATCAGCCAATGGAATTTGTAGTCCCTTGATGGCAATGGAATTGAATTTGTGCATCATTGAAGGGCCTGATAGTAATATTGGTGGTGCCATTCCCAAAGATATCTTCAGCAAAGATCACATCTAATTTCTTGAATCTTTGGTGATAGTCCTGTGCAACCTCCCAGGATTGACAACCAACTGGTGCTACAGCCATGTTTTTGTGGCTATAATGAATATTGAATAAGTTTTATCCTCAAAGAATACCTCAACTGAAATGTTTCTACTGTTAATAATGTTTACAGTGCCAAAAGGGAAGTTGTGTGCATGGTTTTTGGGAATAATGACATGTGGTGCATTTCTGGCATTGGGGATAAGGTTGCATGGTTGATGTAATTGGTGATGTAGGGTTTGTTCAAATTGTCAACCATGAAGGTGATGGCCCCACAGTCTGAATCAATCCCAGAAATTTTCATCATAGCTTGTATGAGAAACTAGAGAGTATGGTGAAGAATTTGATGTCACTGCCCTGGGAGGGTACTAGCAGAAAGATAGACTCCATAAGGATTGACCTTATCACCATTTTATCCAAAAGTTGACCAATATATAGTGCAATGCCACTTTTTAGATCAGTGTCCTCAAAGTAACCAAGAACATCAGGAGGCAAGAGGGAAAAACAGCACCCCAACAATTCCAGCTTTCCGAAGTCATGTGCTCAAAGTCAGTGCATGCAAGTTGAGTGCATATGATGGTACCAAAGTGTTTTGATCTGTAGTTTTCCAGTTCCACAATGATTGCATAATCTACTATTTATCCAATTTAAACATTTTCCCATTTTACACGCTTCCCATTTAAGGTTTGACCATTTTCCCATTTTAGACCATGTCATTCTAACCTTTCCTTTACATTTTTTCTCAAAATTCTACTAAAAAAGTACCAGATCACAGATGATCATCATCCATCATGACATCAGTCATTTTCCCATTTTATATTTTATTATTGACCCACTTCCCCATTTTATAATTTTTTCTAAATTTTTTACTGCATTCTTCAACTTTCACATTTTACAGATTTTCTGTAAGTTTTGTTGCACATTTTCCCATTTTACATTTTGATTTCCACATTTTACAATTTTTTACCACATTTTCCCATTTTACATTCTTTTGGTGCACATTTCCACATTTTACATTTATCTTGTGTACATTTCCCCATTTTACAATTTTTGTATGCACATTTCCCCATTTTACATTTTCATTTTCCCATTTTATGTTTTTTCTATATTTTATTTTCATTTATCCATTTTACATATTGTTCAAATTTCTAGACACTAACTCACAAGATATTCATGTGTAAATAGATTTAAAGTTAAGAGGGAA
>JALLOT010008622.1:0-11667 GCA_036939595.1 Thalassiosira livingstoniorum
AATTATTTGGCTATGTCTGATTTCTACATTAGAAGAAATTTCTTAGTCATCAAAAAGAATCACTAAAAATAAATAATAACTGAAAAAAGCTGATATTGTCCAGCAGACGATTTATGCAAGATTTATTTTGGTGAGATCAAACCGTCTCTGCTTGGTGGCTTATTGTACAATAGGAGTAATATTTATTTTTTTGTACAATACCATACAGCACCTTCTACCTAGCTAAATACCTATGTAGGCAAGTACGAGTACTCTAGGCATAGTATTACCTATTAATATTTTTTATTGAACTCGAGTATGTATGTATGTATGGTATTGTGCCAGCCTATGTAAGTACAATATATTGTATGGTACTACCATATTTTCTGCATCAGCAGGGATGGAGGGCAGGCGGCCCGAGCGGGTGGGCGGGGGGCTTAAGTACCTCTACAGTTGGTTTCTGCCTAAGGGTATCTATAGTAGATACAGGTAGAAAATACGACTTAAAGTATTGTATGCGTACTTCGATTGATGAGTGATGGCACGTTGTCTTCTCTTGAAAATAGTCATCGAAACGTCCCGCCAGCCAACCCACTGCAAAACCTTGCAAAACTCATGTTGCCATGGCGACAATGAAAGCAAAAATTCCATCCAATCAATCCTTCTAACTCCGTCACCATCATTGTTGTTGCCGCCGCCGTTGTCACATGATATCCAATAAATTAGTGCTTCACCCAGATGTAGTATTCGACGGCGATGGCAGTGGCTGTGGTGATGATGTAAACGAACACCTAGAGCTTGATTTTGTTGCCGACAGCAGTACGTTCACACATAGTCAAATCGTTGAATGAATATTGATTCTTTCATGGAGGTAGGTGCATTAATCTAATCTGTTTTTGATTTTCTTTCAAATGATGCACCTAACTCCATGAAAGACCCAGTTGTCAGTGTGCCGTGCGCCGCCGGATAATCCCATTCCGGCTGATTTTTTTTTCGCCATTGTCAAGCGAATCATCATGTGTCTAGAGATTCACAAAAAAAAACTCAGCTAAAGGCTAATAACTCCCATACATATAGCAGTACGTAGGAATTAAAAAGATACTATAAATTATAAATGACCGCAACCAACTGTACTTATAGGCAGGTTCATTGGAGCGTGCAAATCTCAAAATTGTGCAAGTTTTGGTCACATCCCGTAAAAATCACGGTTCAAAAATCGCATGACTTTGATCATGCAAATTCCCATTCGATATGCAAATCTCTTGTGCAAATCTCTAATTTGCATGCAGCAGCTGCAAACCGTGCAAATTACAGACATCTCCTCCAATGTGCTCAAAACTCTATTTTCTCCAATACGTATGGTATGGTATTATACGTATTTCTACTTACTTCTATGATAACTTGTTGGAGATCAGCAAATTCATGAACATGCCGAAAGCCATTGGGTACGATACGGCCACCAACGAGCTTTTAGACGCCGCCACCGTCGCCCGGATGGAGCAGGGCACTGACAACACCAACAGTGCCCCGCCTGATGACAAAAATTTGTCTGTTTTTGCTTCCCTTCCCCCGATTCGCAATATGGAAAACGACGATGATGTCGTGCTATGCTGTATGGACAGTGGGTGCAAGGTTGTCGGGCAACTCAACGTTGCCAAGTCTCCCAAACATTGTCGAAATTGCCAACATCAATACCACGACAACAAGACATGCGGTATGACTCTCAACGACCTCTATAAGACCGGCGTTGATATCTCCAAGAAGTTTTTCACTCCGTATTGCCAGCAGTATATCAAGTGCTGTGGCCAGGACTTCAGCCTCATCCAGAAAATCAAAATCTGCTTCACCTGTGTCAACAAAATCACAAGGAGCTACAAAATTCCGAAGATGATGAAGGAGACAAAGGAGAGGAAGAAGGCAGAGAAGGCGGAAAAGAAGCGAGTATCGCCTGACACCATCGATGATGCCAGCAACGCCAATGCCATGTCGGTCAAACCAGCCAATTCGATCGACTCAAATTCAGATGGGAAAAAGGAGAATGGAAGCGATGACGAGCGGAAGCCGGCGGCAAAGAAGAATAAAAAACTCCAGCAAAGAAACCAGAAATGGTCAGCGGCTTGGGACGGGACTACTTGATTGGTATTCCAATCGAAGACGTGCAGATTTCACCAACTGCAGTCAACATGGTGCAGTGGACTACAGCCAAGATAAAAGACAACAACAAAACCCATCTTGTTGGCTTCACTCGTGACGGAAGAACAATTCTCACCTGCCAGACAGGCACAGATCAATTCCGTGATACTGTGCTTCAGTCGACATTACTGGCACATCCAAGTTTGGGAAAAAGGAGGCAGCAGACCAAATTGTAGCCAAGTTTGAACACTTCTTGTTGTTGAAAACCCAAGTGCCGAGTGATGGAGAAGAGGGTGGAGACAACACTGAGGTTGCCATCAATTATGTTTGCCTTGCAAACGTGATGTTTGGCAGTGTTTTGTGCTTGATGTTGTGCGAGCGTGGTCGTGGTCTTGGAAAGAAGGACCAGACAGAAGGAGTCACGTCTGACCAGGTTCTTTTTGAGAAGGGTGTGAGTGAATACAATCTGTGGGATAAAGAGGAGTACGACACCTTGAAATACCCACGGGCTATGGATGGGTTGGACCTCGACAATTCTGCTGAATTCACACTTATTCCAGTCTCGGCTTGGAGGAAAGTGAGGGTAGCCTTCCGTGACCAGATGGCAATCTACGAAAAAATGTACAACCTATGCAAGTTCAGCGGAAACCACGAGCACCTCAAGGAGGTACTCATCAAAATGTCTGACAATGACCTCAACAATAAGTACCCACACCTTGTTTATTGGCACGAGATAATGGCTGGAAAGGGCAATATTTATCACGAGCTTTTCAGGGGGTGCACTGGCCAACTTCCTTCAAAAAGCCGTTATGAATCTACTCGTCGTGGCAAGGGCGGTGGCAGTGGTGGCAACGGACGAAGAAGGAGTGATGATGGCGATGATGGAGCAAAATCATTTGCATTTTCTGCCATCGCCAAAAAGAATTTGGCACTCTCCAAAAAAGCTACCATTGAGCTTAGAAACGACTTGGCTGCAAAAGTATTCGAGCATAAACAACAATCAAAGCAGCATTTGGCAACGTTGGTGGAGAAATACGGCTCCAAGGAGGCAGTATTGGATAAGATTCGCGATACAAAGCAAAGGTACCCTGCAAAATATGGATTGCCTGTTCCTACCGCCGAAACAGGCGACGGAGATGGTGGTGACGACGACGATAGTGTTTTCTCATACTCAGCGGAGCGTCCCAAGTCACAGGACGGTACAGTAGAATTGTTGTACTATCACAAAACTGAGGCCAAGTTGTTGGATAAGCAACTTGCAAAAATTGATAAGGAGTTGAACCCCTAATCAATTTTATTCTATTTATTTTCTATTGAATGATTGAATATGAAACTAGTTCAAAAATAAAATCAAAATATGCATATTACAACTACTTGAATCAGCTTATACAAAATGATATGCAAAGTAATAATTTACTCAAATAAAAATCTAACTAAAAATTATTTAGTTAGGTCTAACTAGCCCCCTCCTCAACATCAACCTCGCCATCCTAGACCTCCTCCCCTCCTCCACTCCTAGATGAAAGGAGCGCTCCTCACTCCCAATACTCCCATCCAACCACCCACTATCCAACCCATTACCCACCTCACTTTCAAGAAACCCAAACCTAACACACTCATCCTCCCCCCCAAACTCAAGTGGGTCAATCCCATGCACTTGTGGATTGGGTCTGTCAGTTGAAAAGTTTCTTACAATGATCTCGTCACGTTGAAGTTTGCGACGAATGCAAAAATTATGGAGGCGTGCACATACTGACATTATTTTCACATTCTTTGGCGTGCTGTACGACAAAGGAGTGCACAGCCTACGCCATTTGGTGGTGTAGCGTCCAAATGCCATTTCAATGCGAATTCTTAATTGACATAGAAAAAAATTGAACGTACCCATAATTGTGCTGCACCCCCAAGCTCCTTCGTACGGCGTAACGATCTTCAACAAATTGATGAATGCATTGTCGGCTGAAATGAAATACTGCACAGGTATTTTACACAGCCACTCAATCAAATCCTGGCAACGGTCGAAATGGCGAATGTCGTTGACCTTGCCAGGTGCCTTTATACCGATGTAATTGAAAATGAGGTTGTGGTCGCACAATGCAAGCATGTTGATGCCATAGCATTGGTAATGGCCACTAAAGTAATCAACTTGATTGTCCACATCAAATGGCATCAGGCATCGTTGAAGATAGCCGTCAAATGCCCCAACATGACCGTCCAAAACTCCGTCGGCATAAGACTTTGAAGCCCATCCCGCTGCCAGTTCTTCTAATGCATCTGCATCCGTTGGGTCGGGCAAAGAAATGTCAAGCTCAGGGCAGTTGGTATTATATTCTATCGCATCCAAAAACATGTTGATCACTCTTTTACAGGAAGGAATTGAAATTTTGTATGTGTCTGCCAACGCAGCAACCGAATCCCCATGTCCCAAAAATTGTAGACCAACTGCAGCAATGATCTCAGGGTAGATTGGATCAGTTCTTCCTTCCATTGATGACCTAGATTGCGCAAAATTCACAGTAATGTCATCCTTGATACTTTCAAGTAGGTAGTCGAAGTCTACCTCTGGCATCCTGAATCTATTCTCGACTTCATTCCTGTACCTGAATGTCGCCATGTGCTCCTCCCAATCCAAGCGTGGTACAGCTAATTTCTTTTTCATATTCCTCTTGAAGTCTTCCTTGCAAAGAGCTAACATCTCCTCCAGTTCTGCCATGTCCTCATCCTCCAATCCCTTAAGATATTCCTCTAAGTCACAAAATCCATCCTCTAAATCGTCGTCCTCTACAACTGAATTCGCCTCCACCTGTTGCTGGCTTGGCTGTTCAGCATTATTCCCATGCGAATTCTGCTGCTGCTGCTGATGTGCACTCCCATCATTGCCAACTACAACCAAAAAGGTAAATGCCAAAAGGCATAGCCATTCAAGCCAAACCATTGTCCCGTCGCCTCTAGAATGACTGTTGACGCCACGGCAATGTCCGTTACAGGCCCCCCCTCGACCCTATTCAACGTCTGATAGCTCAAACCACTATAGAATTTGATGGAGCTTCGATTCTGACCGGTTTCAGGGAGCTAAAAAATGAAGAACTTGGTCGAAAATGCAAAATGCTGTTTTTGGTGAAATATTTGGAATTTTGGCCACGGCAACGTAGCTGTTGGACCCCCCCTTGCCTAATTTTGACAACCAATAGCTTGAACAGCAATAGTTTTCGATAGAGCTTCGGTTTTGATTAATGAAAACAATTGAATGAAAAGATGGGAGTTGAAAATGGATGATATGTTGAATTTTTTCAAGGTGCTGCTTCTAGCACCACGGCATTGTAGCTGTAGAGCCCCCTCTTGTCCAAATTTGGCGCCAAGTAACTCAAAAAGCCATAGAATTTGATGGAGGAGTAGATGCGGCTATTGACTGTGAATGAAAAGTACTTGGGGAGATTGAACTCCAATTTTGAAGCAGTTGAAAAGGCAAAATATGATAAAAATGATAAATTGAAGCTGGCAACGATCCAAACGGCGAACTGGAAGCTAAAAATATTCGATTTGGCGTAGTTTTTGATGGTGATTGCGATGGTGGAGTTGTTGGAGCGATGGCTGTTGGAGGTGAATTAGTTTCGGTGGCTAGATTCGTCACTGGACGATAGATTCGAGCCGTCAGTCTCGCGAAGGTCGCGGCTCCTCCCAAATGCAACGGCGCCGTCGTAAGAATGCCTGCCGTGCAGGTAGTACCACTCGACGATCTGCTCGAGATCGTCCTCGTTGAGTGGCAGGAGATTGGAGGTGTCGTAGCCAAGGAAGATGAGGCGGATGCACTCAATTATTCCTGGCAGGTCGTCCCTCACAAGCTGGTTAATATCTTCGTCCGTGTTGCTAGCACGGTAGCGAAGCTGGGTAATGATGCCCTCCCCTGTACTCTTCTGCTTGAGGGGAAGTGGTGGAGGTAGCGGCGGACGATGCGGTAGACGGGGTGACAATGTTCGGGCGGCGGGGGGGCGAGTTGTTCATGGCGGCAATGATTGGCGGTTGTGGCTGGCGCTGCGTCAGATTCTGGCTTGAAAATCTGAGCATGGATTGGCCAGTCCCATATGCAGAGGTGAGTCATGAACTGAGATTTTTAAAATGGGCAGTAATCTAAAATGAATCATAAAATAGGTACTGACACACAGGTAAGCAATAACTAGAAAAAAAGTGGGCACTAGGTAAGTACTTTGCACGTATTAATAATTTGCATGCATAGATTTTGTTAAGCCCTATCATGCAAATTATTTCGAGGATAGGCCTAATTCGAAAAAAAATCAAAACTTGCACCTGCACGCTGCATTTGCACGAGATAATCCTCCGTATTATACTCAGGTGCTTAAGTAGTACTTACTTAATACCCTGTGGCAGCAGTCACCACGGATATTGAGGCGTTGATTTGGCATGGTGATATTTTGGTACTTTTCACCGACAAGCCACATTTTGATGTACTCATATGTTGATAGTAAGTACACTCATATGTTGATAGTAAGTACTTACTACAACACATCATGTTGCTTTCATACAGTGTAAGTACTACCATCTCTACCTACTACTTCCATACACCCTGTTGTACCTTGTGCATGTGTGCACATGGTGCACACTCTTGTTGTGCGCAAAGTGCGCGCATCCCACACATTTCGTCCGGGTGGGTGCACCATATTTTAAAGTTTTGGAAAAGTTTGAAGGTCATGTAAAAAACCTTACAAACAGTTTAGTAATAAGTATAGATTTTTGAAACAAATAAAAAGAATACACTTCCCTAATATAACATCATTAAGTTGTATAGTTCACGCAAATTGAATGCTAAATCAACTGCCATTTTTGCCATAACTTTGTTTGAATATCCGAATTTGGTATCATCCAAGAAATGGAGCAACATTTTTCTATGATATCTTGCACCCGGCAAGCTAAACTGTTACACTTTCCATAATTCTTATTAATGATGGAATCAACCCTACGCACAACCCTCAAAATATCCGTTTCCACCCTCTCCAAACCAACCTCAACCGTCTTGAAATTTTGAAAGCAGGAAACAGAGGAATGGTGAAGTGTATATGCATAATGTATGAGTGTTCTCCTAAGTGGTTTGTTTTTTATGAAAAATTCATAACAAACATTGGAGGACACACCATTGTTTTGTCCCTCATTCCGGGACATTCTCACGGCCCTTTCCGCATCCAAATGCTGACGTTCTGAGTCATCAGCCTGTCGGTACCCAATGTTGTTGCTTCCGTCTTAACCAGCTCCCCATGCAAAGATTCGGACATCCGGGTGACACCGGTAATGGATTTTATCATCATCCAGGTAGTAGGAGTCCGTTGTGCAGTGGGGGATGGTGTATCCTAGATTCCAGTAAAATAGAATTTGTTAGTTAAAGCAAAAGACAAAGGGAAACATTTTCCGGAAATTTCAAATTTTAATTTTTGAACTTACCCATGAATAGGTGTGCCATGCAATCGCATATTTGTTGGGAAACACCAATAGGATAGAGAGTGAAAAACTGCATGCACTTGATAAATTCCACTCCCTTCCTTGATTCATTCCTTACAAATTGATATCCACAAGTCATGGGTACTCCAAATTTCCAATCACGACCAAACATCATCATTCCCCTTCCAAATTCACTGTTGACATCACTTTCTGCCATTTCAACACATTGTTGCATGATTCTAGTTTGATCACCTGGACTTTTCTTGTCATTTTTGTCATTGTGCAATGAAGTGGAAAAATTATCGTTTCTTCCTGCTCCAGTGAGAATGCCCTTCCTGCAGTGATCATATAATGCATCTTCAACTTGATCACTGGAACAAATCAAGCTATAGTATAGGGGAAGCATGGCTGGAAAGACTTTAGAAGCGCAATGAAAGAGGGCATTTGAATATTCCATAATGCCCAACAAATAAATGTCTCAGAGAAATTGGCGATAGAGGATGAATTTTTCACGATCGGTTCTACCCTCTGATGGAGACGGTCTATGCTGGCCATTCATGGTTCTGTAGCCCATGATCGTGCAGTGTCCGTTGGTAATCATGCATTTCCGGTTTGGATAAGATCCGTCTTTGGTGGAATATTTTACTAGCAAATCCAGCTGCCTTGGGGATGGTGAAATTGGATTTGTTTCAGGATCGATGATGACTGCAGAAACAGGAACATAATTTTTCAAATCGGAGTATTTCATTTTGCACAAATTGTACCGTTTGGCAGATTCCGGAATAATTCTCGATATTTCATTTTCACCCTTTGGAGAGTGTTCCCCCGCGTAGATAGCAATCATTTTGCAGTCTCGGAATTGTGGATGCTTTTCAACCCATCTTACTGGAATAAGAGTTTTGTGTCTGGAGGACTCCTTTGTTTTGCTTTTCAGATATTCTTCAGTCTCTTCCAGATCATTATCGCTGTTAGTCTTGTTATACATCCAGCTTGTGAATTCAAAACGCTCTTCCTCAGTTAAGTAGTATGTGGTGAGTTCATCCGATTTCCCAAATACATCCTTTGGAGATGGAACCGGAATTTTTGTCTTCAATCCAAGATAAGTGTCCTTGTTAGTGTCCAAGTTCAGAGCATCTCCAAAGTAATCCTCAACACGGATGACAGCAACGTTAGTATCACCATTTATTTCCATCTTGCACTCATCCTCCTTGGTGTTGAAAATAGAACCATCCCAAGGGTACCTTCCAGATTCCGGTGCATTATTTTCTTCAAAAGCATGTTCATAAGGCTCAAGGGATTCATAGTGCAATCCAAAGTCATGAACTTCCTGTTCCGAAAGAGAATCTGGACCATCAGGAGAACACTGAATGCATTCATCAGATGGGTCCCTTGTGTTGTCCTTGATGAAATTGAACCCACTGGTTCCATCAGCAGCCCGAACTAAATTCACGAAATGCAACTTATGGGTGCCCACATTGTAGTAACTTCCCTTGTCGAAGCACTTTTCAATAAATTCCTGGGAATAAATATCAATTTCTCCAAAGTAGGATTCGGTAGTTCCGGTGTATTTCTTGATAAAAATCTGCCCATCTGATCCATCTGAGCAGTTGTACTGGCAAGAAAGGACAATTCCGTAACTCCAGTCGTCATTATCTTTGTGTGAAAAAAATACAAAGCTCCTGGAACATTGATCCCTCATTGAAAATGGCTGGAGACACGTTGATTGAATAAATGTTGTAATTCCAGCTTTTTCCATTCTCGTTCGAGTTTTTATTTCACACACACCTGGTGTCAGATCAGGTGTCACCACAAACAGCAACCTTTTCCCGCTGCAATCCAAGTCATATTCCGGAATGATCGACAAGTTTCCCCAACTGTTCAATTCATCATTGTATTGGATAAGTGAAGGTTGGAGATCGTGAAAATTCTGGTTCCTTCGGTTAATAGTTTCTTCTCCACTAGAGTATGAATCCCTGTCTTCGTCTGACTTCAGATTTTCCACCTGACCAAATTCCAAATGTCGTTTTCTCTTTGAATTTTGCACCACCTTCTTTTTCCCGGAATGTTTTGTAGGACTCTTCCGAACTGGTGTGGTTGGTTCTGAAGGTTTGGCTGGGCTCTTTGGTTGCCTCTTTTTTTTTGGTTTTGATTGTTTGTCCGGTTTCTGAACCGGAACCCACTGAGATCCATTCTCTACCAATCTTTGTTCCATTGGATTGTAGATTCCTCTGTTCATCGATCGCCGAATGCAATTTAAATTTTTATCTCGGCATCTGTCACATATTTCCCCACTGGGATCCTTAGTATAATGACATCCTGCGTGATGTTTTTTTGCACAATAAAGACATTGGGATAACAGTTTCACTGCTCCACCGTTTAAACTTTCTGGGTGGAAGGAAGTCAGTCTGATCTGTTCAACACCATCGACTACTCTTGTTTCAGTCGGTCTTGTTGCAGCTTCAACCAATTCATCAGTGGGATTTGCAATGTCGGAAATGTCATTTTCATGGACACCCCAAGCTCTTCTTTGTGGCGTTGTTGAACTTATACCAGATGTCACACTTGTGGCATTTTCCGACAATACTTCATTACCATCTGACAAACCTTGTTGCACATCTTCCGAGTCTTCTTCCTTTTGTTCAGATACACCACCAGCCAATGGTTGCTGTGATTGCGGAGGATTATTTGTTTTCCCTTCTTCCAATTCCGGATTTTCCCTTGTTGGCTGTTGCTGTTGATCCGCATTCTCTATCGCTCTCTGTGGTGGTTCCTGCCAAGTAACCCTTGCTGCCTGTCGTCTCTGTTCATCCCCAGGAGACTTGTGTTTGTTTCTTTTTCTAGCAATTGCTTTTCTTGGTCCGTGTTCATCCACAGACTCATCTTCTGATGATGACACCGGTGGAATTACATCATAAAGAGCTGGTGGTCCAGAATCAACACTTTCTTCATCAGAATGAACCTCGTGCACCTGAAGGATGGGTGCATCATCAACTGCATTTTTTCTAACAATGTCCCCAAATTCCAAAAAGAGTTCTTCTTCCTCACGGAACATTTTTTCGTATCCTACCATTTGCATGAGCTGTTTAAGAACCAATTTTTGATTATTCACTGACTCAATTGCATTTGACACTTGATGTTCTTCAAGCACTTGCACATCCTCACTGTCAGGACGGGTTTCGAGTGCGTTCATTCCTTCAGCGTTGGAACCTACATCGGAAGTTCTGTTATCTTCTCCCCCAAAATCGGGATTATCTGGAGATTCCGGAATATTTCTCTCTTGTTTACCAACTTCTGACTGAGACACTCCATGATCCTTATCAGTATCAGCTTCCGAATTGTGACCAGCATCATGATCGTTTATAGTCAGATTCTGTACTGACTCGCTTGCTAGATCCACATCTTCACTTGAGGGCAATGTCCATTCAGATTCGTTTTGAGCATTATCATCCCTTCTCAAATTGAGTAACATTCCAGCTGCTGAACTAGGGTCTGCATTTCCAGTTCTCACATCAGTCTCAGGATTGGCTAGCACATCACCAGAAACTTCTTCCGAGTTTGACGTTTGTTGCACATTTGCATTACCATCATTTCTTGAATCCACTCTGGGCACTGACGTTGGGTGGTCATTGGATGTGTTCCCTCCTGATTAAAGTTGTCAACAGACTGAGATGGATCGTTGACAGCATCGGAGGGATTGTTTGGAGACTGTGCTGTTGATTCCTGATTCACTGCCGTGTTGTTTTCCTGAACATGAGCATCAGGAGAATTTCTCTCATTTCTTTCTTCCGGAACAATTGCAACATCACTGGTTGAATGCATGATTTCATCCACATCTTCATTGTCTACCCCAGGATCTGACCTTTGGTCACTGACCTCTTGATTGGAGATGTTCTCATTTTCCGCATGTTCTGCATTTTCCGTATTTTCCGCATTTTTGTGTTGCACTACGACTTGTGAAGGTCGTGAATCTGTGTCGTTGTTGTCACTAAGAGAAGCATCCTCTTGTTCATTGAGCTCTTGTAGAGCATCCCGAGCTTGCTGAATCTTGATGTACACTTTCATCTTTGCCTCGTATTCCTTGTTGTTCCTAAAGGTATCCATTGGAGC
>JALLOT010008655.1:0-10856 GCA_036939595.1 Thalassiosira livingstoniorum
AATAACGATTTTTTGATTTAGTTTGAAATAATTCGAAAAATCGCTAAAAAATAATAAGGATCTGGGTCCTCCAGGCTTAGATAGATTTTCGAACATTCGAAAGGCTGACGGAGATTCAGCATGTATGATTCAGCATACTAGGTACCTTACTTTTCGATAGACTTCGATGCGCTCAAAAAGGAGGTTTCTTAAATGCTAAAATGATTAACGACTAAAAATCGCTAAAACAAAATGATCTTGAGAAATTACCTTTTACTAATTATTAATCTTAATATGTACAACATATACTCTTTATATATTACAAATTTGAAGGAAAAAATCGTCCTGGAAGACTGTAAATATCACTAAAATGTTGTTTTTTGTAATTCTAGCAATTTCAGTGACCCATAAAAATTTTTAATTTCAAAATAATACTAATTGAAATTTGTTTAAGCATAGACAGAAAAATCACCAAACGACTTCCTGATTACTTTTTGAAAGTCATTACGACTTTCAGAAAGTCGTTAACTACGTTTAACGACTTTGAACAACTTTCTGATGACTTTCTAACAACTTTCTGGCAATTTCAGTCTGAAAGTGGTCAGAAGTTGTTAAAAAATTTCTTAAGTGTAACAAATTCATACGTATAGAAGAACATTGTAACGACTTTAAACAACTTTTTAAACGACTTACATCATATTTAATGACATTTAATGACAATCGTTGAATGATGTCATTGGACATTGTTAAACAATTTGATAAGTCTTTAATTATAATGACTTCTTAGGAAAAGTCGTTAAGTGATAATATTTTGAGACAAAAAATATTTCAGCAGTTTTTCGAAATTCAAATAACGATTTTTGGATTTAGTTTGAAATAATTCAAAAAATTACTAAACAATAATAAGGATTCTGGGTCCTCCAGAAGTGTTACCCAAAAGTAGCAAAGTCCTGGGTTTGATTACTACGACAAGCAGGGGAGCCGAAATTTTGCCATATTATCAAATTTTTCACGATTTTTTGTGATTGATGGGGCTCAGGGCAAAATAATAAAAAAAAAGCTGTAATAAAAAAGCTGATTTAACGAACCCTAAACCTACCTGAATTTTTGCTCAGTCAACATGAAATTTTTTATTCCTTACAAAACGTAAAAAAATTAGGGCTAGGGTAATTTTTTCCGGCGTAGATCCGCTTCTTGAAGCAGCGGATCCGCATGAAAAATAACCCTAACCCTAATTTTTTTACATTTTAGAAGGAGTAAAAAATCTCATGTAGACTGAGCAAAGCTTCAGTTAGGTTTATGGGTTTAAAAAATCATTTTGATTTTCAGCCAACTATTTTTTTTTCCTGAGTTAGGGATTGAAAATGACCCCATTTGGTTAGGGGTGGGGGTTAAATTTGTCTAAAATTTCAAAGACTTTTCTACGTGGAAATTGTTCCAAGATTCTACATAGGAACTCGACGGAATTGGGGTCATGTTTTAGCATTTTTTTAGCCATTAAGCGTTTTAGCCGTTAAGAGCTCTCAATAATAAAGGACAAAAATTAATGTTTAATTAAATAAAGAGGAAGTACTGAAATCCATGTGATACATGTCTGTTGAGGATGTTTGACATGCCATGTTTTTTAGTGATTTTGTACACTGTAAGTATTTTAGTACAATAGAGTATTAAAGTTGATCTTTATATGTTTTAATACAACTCTACGAATATCTTGGGATACTAATTCTACCATACGAATGAGTACCTTGTCTACATGGATTTTTTTTATTTTTTTTCATGCGCAAATTATGCATGCATAACTCAAGCTGTGACACAAACCACTGCATATCACACACAACACCACACAGATCATCACACACAGAGACAACACAAGTGTTTCATTTTTCATTTAAACCAGATTTTGAGCCCTCATAAAACAAACCATAGCTCACCACAAAGTGATTCATGGCACAAACACCATCTACACTAAAACAATAAACAAATAATCAACAAAATGATGTGTTTCTCCAAACCCTCCTACACCGACACCCTCAGAGAAGCCATGAAAGACAAGGTTGTGGATGACCTGGTAAAAAAAATGAAATGGGTGGTGCCAAGTTGCCCAGGCATGCTTTCACCGAAGTGCTGATTGCATTGAAAACTGTTGGGGTGGAGGATATGACTGCTGACACATTAGGCAGGAGAGTAGCCAGGAGGATGGGCAAAAATTTGGTTCAGTTTGTGCCAGTTGCAGAAGTTGAAGAAATGAGTGAAGAAAATTCTGAAACTACATGTGAATC
Source organism: Thalassiosira livingstoniorum (assembly GCA_036939595.1). Taxonomy (NCBI): domain Eukaryota; phylum Bacillariophyta; class Thalassiosirophyceae; order Thalassiosirales; family Thalassiosiraceae; genus Thalassiosira; species Thalassiosira livingstoniorum. Next base: position 2,259 of record JALLOT010008655.1, read on the forward strand.
TTCTATTGAAGACAGTTCTAATCCTGCTCTCTCTGATGATGAATGTACTGATACTATGGGGGAGGGCCCAAACAAAAGACCTAAGACAGCTGGAAGGCCAGTAGGTACTACAATTGAGGAAATGGCTCAAAAAGTTGCTAATTTATATTCATGCATTGAGGATATTACACGATGTTTTGCAGAAAAGAAAGCACAACTAAAAGATGAAGGAAAGAAGCAGTTGAAAGCTAAATATTTGGCTAATTTAATTGAGGATAAAAAGCAAAGCTACGGAGTTACTGAGTCTATCCCACAGGAAACAATCCGCTCATGATACAAACGTGGAAACTACAGTCCTAAGACAAGAGGTGTTGCATCACCATTGGCAGAAATTGAACAACTAGTTACTGAAATGTGCATTGAAATGGCACGCATCCGTCAACCAATCAATGTGAGTGAGGGACTTAAGCTCGTGAACGATATGATTGATAACACGGATCTAAAGGAAGAGTTTGCAGAGTTTCAAAAGAGCAGAAAACTAGGCAACAGGCAAAGTGGCGAAGCTGGGAAGGGCTATTGGGCTGGGTTTTTGAGGAGAAACGGTCACAGAATTGTTAGCAAAAAGGGAACAAAGTTTGCAACAAATAGGAAAGACTGGACTACCTTGGCAAACATCACGCAAATGTACGATATGATATATGACGAAATGGTTGATTGTGGGGTGGCCGAACGACGTGAGACACCTGTTTATTGTAATATGAATGGAGACGAGGTTGAGGCCAAGTTCAAATTCGGAAGAAAGCAAGACATCAAAGTAACTCACCCTGATCACATCTTGTTTGCAGACGAAACGGGTTGCAATACTAACATGGCCGACGATGGATCTGTGAATGGGATGAAATTTCTTTGTGAGAGGGGTATTACACCACAGCAAATTGCAGCAATAAATGATCACCGATTTACCTTACTCCCGTTTACTGCTGCCAATGGGGAACCAGTGGCTTGTGTTGTTATTTTTCAAAGTAAAAATGAAGAGGTTCCATTCCACTGGCGAAGTGGCATCGATATCAGAGTTGATCCTGTGAGAGATGAAAATGGCAAGATTGACGTTGAGAAAAATGTGGGGGAGGGAAAGTTTTATCCAAATGGACCATCGTGTACATTCCGCAACAAAACAATCCCTTGTCTCACCTTTGCCTCTGCCAGTGGAGGAATCACAGGGCAGATACTTGCTGACATACTGAAAGAGTTCGATCGTCTCGAACTCTTTCCACGATCCCCTGGAGGCCCCACCCCCATGCTCATTGTTGATGGCCACCAGAGCCGATTGAGCAGGGAGTTCATCAACTACATCAACGACCCTGCTCATCTGTGGAGGGTTTGTCTTGGAGTTCCGTACGCGACCAGCCTGTGGCAGGTCGGCGATGCGAAAGAAAATAACGGACAATTCAAGTCAGAGTGGTACAAAGTGAAAGCTGAATTAATTGCATGGAAACATGACAATTACTTACCCATCGCGCTCAACCCAGAAGAAATAATTCCCATCCTAAACATCATCTTCTGGAGGGGCTATGGACGGAAGGCGTCGAACCGAAAAGCCATTGCTGCCCGAGGATGGTTCCCTCCGTGCCGTGCTCTTCTGGATCACAAGGATCTGAAAAGGCACGACACCAAGGGTGCACCAGAAGAGCCTGCCGTGCGCAATCGCCTGAACATTGAGAAGGGATTGGGTGCAAAGATGTTAGACAGAATTCTAAGAGAAAGGGCAAGGTTGGAGGGAGCAAAAGAGGCGATGGACGCAAGAAAGGCAAAAGGTGCAACAATCTCAAAAACAATCCTGGAGGCAAAAAGAATAACCTCCGGCATCCTCCACAAGGCTGGTGTCTGCTCCCTAAACAATGCCGAATTTGTTGAGGCATTCAGGCAAAGTGAAGAGATGAAGCAGCAGCAGGAGACGGACGAAGCAAAAAAGAGGCGACAAAAACTCAAACGAAAAATCCATCTTGTCCACGACATGAGGAGGAGGCGTGGGCACGAAACTAAGCACAATTTCATCAGAGTCTCCACTGATGATTGTGCCGCTTACCTACAATATAAAAAAGTGGACGGAGACCCAGCAATGCCGAAGAAGGCAGAAGAACTTCGTGAGCAATGCCGGAAGGTCATGGCTCAATATCGTCCCTCCCCAACTGTGTCGCCTCATGCGAGCGACACAGAAGACGATGGGGACGATGAGGTGGGGGGGCCAATGGTCGTGGAGGAGAGGCCGGCTGTACGCCATGACGATGAGTTGGTGGCGGCGTTGATGGGGATGAGTGGTGCGGACACTGCCATGGCGGGAGAAGTTAAAAATTTTGAACCGCACCCTTCTCATTCTGGTGGTGGTGGCGAAATCAGCCCCTCCCTTGCGCTGGAAGGAACAGCAGAGGAGGGGGTGTCTCATGGAGATATTGGCGTTGCCCGTAGTTGAGGATCCCATGGTGAGGGGCGGCAACGGCAGCAGCGCGACACACGGTTCTCCATCTTCTGAGGGGAATTGCTCTCGGCAAATTCCCCCCAGGAGCTCCGTGGTAGCGCTGCTGGATGATTTTGGATGCTCAAATATGACAGCTAGCCAGATTTTTACTCGGGAGGGTAAAATGAGATTTTTCGATATATTTTTCTACCTATTTTCATATTAAAAACGCAAACCCGAGTTCAGGGGTCTAATAATAATTGATATGATGAAAAAGTTTTATTTGGCTAACTTTTAGGGGTAAGTAGCAATTACTAGTCATATTATCCGTTTTATTGAGGCTCCCTTGTTTCATGTTCTCTGGGTTTCGAATGATGACGATTCGAAAATATCGCCAAAACTCAACCGACGCAGGGGTCTACACAAAAAAGATACCAAGCCTACGGGCACTATTTTGAACCAAGTTCGCTAAAAAAAGGCTTGGCCAAACCAGCATCCAAATAATGCACTTTGCTAGAAAAGTACGTGGAGAATTTAGTCTGTCTGTCAATTTCACTGCAGGCTTAAATTAACCTGTCTCAACGGACACAACTTGGTTCATTATTTTTTAAAGACTGGTATTGTATTGTACTCTAGCGTTTTAATACCAAGAGCAGACAACAAATACTTTTCATTCAAGCCATATTCATTGTTATTGTTATGATGTCTTATTAATAGCTTGGTCGGTGCTCTTCCAGCTCTTTCCAGCCCTTTCAAACTGTTTCCAACTCTTTTCAACTCTTCCCAGCTCTTCCCAACTCTTTCAAACTCGCCCCTTGCCTTGGTTGGCATTCATCTTCATTAATTTGCAATCAATATGCCATCAGAAGTTCCTTCGTCACCGATCAATAGTGGTGGTTTCTCCCTCAAAAACAATAAGAAAGAAGAATCCGCCACAAACGACACACAAGAAAATGACAATAACAGCATCAATGATAGTGCCGCAGATATTAGCATACATACCAACGAAGAAGGCATTGTTTCAAAACAAGCTTTGAATGCACTAAAAGTGCTCTCCGATCGAGGACAAGGAGGCGAAGACGCCATTGATGAAGAGGGAGGGAGGATGTTTAACAATAATGGGTTTTATCCAAAAGAACCGAAAATTCAAGTATTTTCAGATGATGTGTCGTCCTTACATTACGAAGACCACAATTACGATGAAGCGGAGGAAGAAAATGTTGCTGATACGCTTGCTGCAAGTGAAGCCAATAGAAACTCAGATAATGCAAATGGAAATGTTGCTCGGGAGGAGAAGGCGCAGGGTTATGAAAATTATCAAGAGTACGATAAAGAACCGCTGAGTTACGGGGAGGAGACGGACGAAATGAGACATCAGAGGGTTGTCCGACGTCGCAATATTCTCATTATTATAATGTTGTTGGTATTTTTGGCTATGGTGGGTGCCATTGGTTTTGGGGTGGGTATTGCAGTCAAAAATAGCAATGATGCGGATAATGCAAGTGGTGGGGGGGAGGAGCAGGCAGAGGATGGGGATGCTATCATGGGTGAGATTGAAACGTCTCCGCCTTCACCAGCTCCTACATTGGGGCCTTGCATTCCTTTGGAGCTGGGCATTATATTTGATGAATATGCAGTGGAAACTAGTTGGAAAGTTGTGGAGGGGGAGTATATACCAGACGAAGTAAAAAAGGCCGGTGATGGTGATGCCAATTCAAACAATGCAACGCAAGTAGACGAGAGCAATGTTGTTTGGGAGTCTAAATTTTACCCCGGGGATGTGTTTAATGGCAGAGCAGAGACATTTCACAATTGTCTTTCAGAAGGCATCTATTCTTTTGTTTTTATGGATAGAGAGTCAGACGGAATATGCTGCAATCATGGTGATGGCCTATATGTGTTGAGTTCCGAGGGAAAAGTCATTACCATTGGAGGAGAGATGGATTCCAAAGAAGAATACGTCACATTTGATCTAGCATATATAGAGCCTGCTCCAGTTGACACCAACAATGGCGGTCTTGATGATAGGTTAGGATTGATAATGCCATTCGACTCATCTGAGTTGGTGGAAGGTGTGAATTGTGAAAATTTTCATTTGGTTATTGAAACTGATCAATATGGATTGGAAACAACTTGGGAGCTCTACAATGGAACTGATAAGCTGTCTGGAAATATGATAGCAAATGGTGGACCGTATGGGAGTGAATATACATACGTAATTGACTATTGTTTGCCAGCTCCTCAGGCTTACACACTCTACGTGTACGATTGGGCAAGAGATGTGAGACACCTGTAACGATTTACATACCTGAAAGATACTACAACCACTAACAAATGTCACCATTGTTTTGTATCTCTTTTTTCACCGTTTGGTAGGGCCTTTGTTGTGATACTGGTGGTGGTACGTGTTTCGGAAGCAATTGGTGCATTTTCTTCGTTTTAGAGCAATTTCTCAAAACTCGTTTCGATCAATATGCATGATATTTTAATTTTCTGCTTCTCCTTTTCTAACATGTCCTATCCAGGCTGGTACAAGCTTTCTTCTGGAAACACAATTATTCACGAAAGTGATGGGCAGTTCGGGAGTGAAGAAGTGACAAATTTTGGCCTTCCAGCAGACACAGTAACACCAAGCTCTTCTCCATCTACACTACCCCCTTCCTTAAGTCCATCTAAGCTTCCATCATTACCACCTACTACTAGCCCAACTATGACACTACCTCCATCTTCATCTCCTTTTGCTGCCACTACTACCACAACGACTATAACGACACTAACAATAGAATCATCAGCCATTACGACTGCCACCGCCACTACTGATGGAATGACATCGTCACCGATTGAGACTGCAGACTTAGAAGAACCCCTTGCTGCTGACGAAAATGCTGAAACTACCACAACCTCATCTACCGTAGAATCGATCTCGGCCACCCCTGCCATAGGAATGGACGAAACAACTGCTTGTTTCAGCAATGCACCTTGCTTCGAAACTGGTGAAACATGCACGTCGGGCATTGAAACATGCTGTGGTACGAGTCAGCCCAAAATATCATGTTCCTGCAACGAATTTGGTGTGTTTGCTTGTTTGAGTGAAGTCGGCTGTGGTGACAACCCATTTTGCTGTCCAGACCCAACAAAAGAAAAATGCGTTGATGGTGGCAAAGACAATGTCGGTGTTGATTTGGGAGATGAATGCGATGCCGTGGGAGAGGAATGTGGCGTGACAGCGGAGAATGGAGTGGTGAATGTAAGATGGTGCTGTTTGGATAAATGTTCAAGAAAATATTGTGCAGTGTAGCAAAAGCGAAGGCTNGGTGAATGTAAGATGGTGCTGTTTGGATAAATGTTCAAGAAAATATTGTGCAGTGTAGCAAAAGCGAAGGCTATCAGGCGGGCAGCAACTTTCTGTGGTACTACAAAAAATAATTATCCGCTGACGTGCTCAGAGCATAGAGGATTTTTGATATTTTTTCAGAGTTTTGTGTGTTTTGTATCAGGAAAAATTCAATATTCTTGTGGCTTGTGCTCCATTTTACATCGAATAGCATATGAGGCATCTTAAACTTGCAATTTAAGCAACCATTCATAATAATGTTGGGTTTGTCAAAGTTTTCGTATCATACTCCAATGCTTAAGAAGTTAAGTGTTAACTTATTCTACTTGCGAAGAAGTACTTAAATCGAAATGTCGGGTAAAACAATGAGCTCAAATCCCATGTCTATCAATCGTTGTTCAGGTTCCATCTATTTTGACTTGATTCATGGTCCCAGACATAATACCAAGGAGGATACTGATTGCGGCCCATACCGGGACTTAGCCGATAGTCGTAAAATAACTCCTCATCCTTCACATCTCTCAAGGCCACTAAACCCATTCCATACATTACAACTCTTTCTTTGTGAATCTTATTTTTACCCGAAGACAAAGGTTGCTGTTCATATTCATTGGGAATGTAATCTCGTAGTTTGTTGTTTTCCTCTTGGAACATATCCTCCGTGAAATTAATTGGGACTGTGGCGCAGTTGGGCCCATGCCTGGGATGTAAAGGAAAAGTTTCGTCTACATCATCATCTTCATTGTTTGATGTTGACGTATGACATTGAGTTTTCGGATGAGCAGCAAGCGGTCGTTCTGTGGCAGGTGGTGGTGGAGGATGGTTAACTATATGGGCAACAGCCCACAAATTCTCCATAACAGTGTATGGAGACTTCCGCGCATCGATCAAAACATCATCATATCTCATCGACAATTGGTGTCGATCATCGTTTTCTGACAATTGCATTTGGGTTTGAACACTGGCAGATGCTAGCAGTTCTTGAGGCCAAACCTTACCTGGAAAAAATGCAAGAAGTGTTCCAGCAGGTGCAAATCCATCGATAAAGACACCTCTGCCAGCTGCTTCGACGGTGGATTTGAAAGGTAGCAGAGAATGATAAAAGCGTGGTAATCGCATGCTATCTTTTGTGTTGATTATTGAATTTGACTCGGGATGTTTTACAAAGTAGGCTCGCACCAAATTTCGAACATGATAGTATCTCATAGCAGGCAATATATCTGGGTCCGAGTTACTGGGGCAAAAGCCGAAATCATCAACAAATGGAGGAGCTGACGAACCATTGTTACTATTCTTTCCCTCGCCAATAGGTCCAGCGTCATCATTTGTTGCTACCATCCTTATGCGGGTGCCATTACCATCATATGGCCCCCAACCAAAAAAATCGAGGACAGTACAAAGTGCACCCTTCTTTGTTTTCAAAAATGGTACTGGAGCTAGTGTTCCTTGCTGTTTGTGGGTCTTTGCCTCCTCCGCTTCCTTTAATGATTGACAAACATTTTCATACTCACGAAGAAGGATTGCTTGATATTCTTCTTCTTCCTGCTCAGTAAATTCGTAGTTTTCTTCTTCCACGTCATGTATCCCGTGTCGCTTTTTCATTTTTTCTTCAGCATTACAAGCCGCATCCAGCATCTGAAATATTTGAGGCTTAAGGTGTGTTTGAAGCTCAATGCGTAATTGATTGTTAGTCATGACTCCTATATCTGTTTGTTCATCGAGGTGTGTTGCTATTTGGTCAATGGCCGAAGCATTTTCTTCTAATGATTCTTCCTGCCACGAAGTTCGAAGCAGTCTCTGCTGATTTAAGTCTTGAGATGAGATTCTATCTGAATCTTGTTGATTGTTTTGTTCCAGCAACTTCATTTGGTTCTCTATCCTCAACTGTCTGTGGGTCATTGATAAAATGAACCAATGAATCTCTTTCCGTTCTTGTATCCCTTTTGGAGTATCGTCGTTGTTGCCAAACAATGATCTCACGTAACGACGAATCCTTTGGAAGATTGATGCTTTCTTATTAGATGATTTTTGGGTTAGAGGGGGGGGCGGTTTCTCATTCGTTTTGGATGTGGAGAATTGATTGCATGGAGGGAACACAATTGCTGGGTACACTGCATGACACATCGTTTTTGCTGCTAGTGGTAGAGTTTGGCCAGGCACGAGTTTGTTAAGACAACCTTGATCTCGCAGATGGCCTTTGCCCTGAAACGAACCGTAATGTAAACTTCTCCTCAAAATAAGAGGCTGGGCGTTGATTCGAAGAACACTCTGCATGATGGAGTTAACATCTGTATATTGTACTTAGCGACTATCAATAATACTTTTATGAGGAGTAAACTCTTAAGCCGGACCTTATGTTGCACGCTAACGTTCACGAATCACGAATCCGAAATCGTTTTTGTTGACGCGAGGCTGTGAATTTTGGTGTCCTTATGTTGAACGCTGACGAATACGAAAACAGAGGTCAATGGAATCGAACGCGTCACCCAAATAGCAGATGTCACAAGAAAATATTCTGACGTGTCACTGGAAAAAGTAAATTTTTGCTGATTTTCGGGGTTGGATTCGTTTTTGTGAGTGTCTTTTTGTGTCCTTATGTTTAAGCGCTGACGCTCACGGATCTAAAGTTGCTCTACGTTGGTTTACGAAAAATTACGAAAACCGATTTGGTTTTCGTAAAAATGCATCAGCTCATAACCTATTTACGAAAACCATTAATGGATTCGTGAGCGTTAGCGTTAACATAAGGACACAAAATCCCAACTTATTTTCACGAAAAATAAAAAAAACAGGATTCGTGAACGTTAACGTTCAACATAAGGTCCGGCTT
>JALLOT010008699.1:0-16024 GCA_036939595.1 Thalassiosira livingstoniorum
AAACACATGAATTGATTATTACTATTATGCATCCAAACTAGCAAAATCAAAAGTATCCATAAATACATGAAAATGGTATCAATACAGTTAAAAAAACATGAATTTAAAAGAAGCTTAAGCTTTCCATCTATTATTAAGAATTATACCAATCCAAGGTTTTGTTTTAAGAACCAAAATGGATGTACTCAATGAACATTTTCATGTTTATATTCTTTGACAGGTATTCTTGCCATAGGTTGTTATGTTCTATGTCAAGCAGAAACAACTCTTATCAATTTTGTCACAGATGGAGATGGGTCTATTGTTATTCAATCTTTTGATGTCATCATTGCCCAGAAACAATGATAATTAAGGAAAGTGTTTGATCTATTTTTCACTACCCATTGTTTTGCAAGCATTCACTGTTTTGTCACTGTCTATAGATAGAAGGGCATCAGCAAGACCACTTTCCTGTAGATTGACAAGTTGAGGATCTGCATCAAATGGCACACAACAATAACCAGTGTTTTTCTTTTTACAATAATCAATGATTGCAGCAATGAGGTCATCACTTGGATATGCCTTATCTTTTTTGAGTTTTGCTACTTCATCTTTAGTGGCATCGAAGGAACTGGCATGCTGACATATCTTTTGTAGCTGTTCTTTTGATATTACATTCCTCTCACAGCAAGTATATTGAGTGTCCTCTTTCATAGTATGAGGAGAGACACCAAACACAGCAAAGACATCAAGTTTGAAGTGATCAGTGAGAGCTTGCAATGATCTGACAATGGTCACAGCTGCTTGTTGAAGGGGAATGGACGGCTCAATGTCAAAGACAGCAGCATTTGTCCTTGTTTTCACTGCCTGATGCAATAAAACTCAAATATTCAGTTCATCCCTACAAACCTCAAGCTCTTTAATGCTGTTCTGTTGTTTACCACCCTTCTTCTTGTAATTTGGGCAGTCAGCTAAATGGATACTTACAGAATCTCTTGGCTTCCATCTCGATGGTTGTTGGGTGTTTGATGATCTGATGTGTACCATAGTCTCTGAATTTTACTTGTGATTGCTAGCTGCTGCTTATTATTAGTTGTTATCCGTGAATGTGTGCAATTTGATCGTTGGCATCATATATACTTACCACAGACACGTAGATTGGATATTTCAAAAAACTCTTGGAGTTTATAGAATTTTTCCTCTTCCCTCAGACCCTGTTAGATCATAGTAGTACGTAATACTACCTGCTTACCTTAAACATTACACTTTACACTAATAGACCAGTACTATGATGTACTCCTAAATAAATACTATTGATAATAGTAAGGTATGGATTGTAAGTAAAGATGCCTTCCGTTCTTTGAAAAGCATGCCAGATTGTGCGTCGATTATGCACTGTTCATTCCTGCACGTCAATGACAAAGATGAAGTTCATGTAGGATATTTGGGAGGTGTGGCTCCTCAGGTGATCCCAGAAGACTGCGCCTTAACTGGCTGTAATATTGCAGAACAGATTGTGAGGGGCATCACGACTTATCATAAAGAACATTGCAAAGATGTTCCTTCCATTTTCAAGTACGATCATCGCCTTTAATTGGCCTCCCGCCTCTCAGTGAAAAAATACCGAAGATACAATAAAGAGAGTTGCCTCCCAGATGTGATCGGGATCCTGACTGCAAAGGACCTTGAAGAATAAATGATTAAGGCAATGGGCAAGGTATTCATTGAAGATGGCGAGTTTATAGTCTTCAAAATCTTTGGCAACTGTGATGCAGTCGTGGCAATCAAGCCATCAAATCAAAAAGAACAGAAAGAGGTAGAATATGTTCTGCAGCAATTCACTAAGGAATAATCCATCAAGGACACAACGATCATACCTGGCATCCTTTTAAATAGTCTTCTCCTTACGGAGCCTTCTCTCATTGACATTATTGTTCAAGATTTTCCAGTTCCAGAAATGAAGGGTCTCATTCCTATCCTCAACAAAGATCGAGACCACCCTCAGTTCACAGCAATTATGGAAGCATCATTAGCAACTAATCAAATGATGGCATTGGATATTCAACAGAAGATAGTAGAGATGTATGGAAACAACAACAAGCTTTTACTGGAAAGTCAGTTAGGGGACGAACCGCAAGAGAAATCAGAAATCGAAGCAGCACCTATCAAGCAAGCAATCTTGGATGAATCGTCGGTGGCAGCATTGCAAAAGAATACCACAAGACGTTTGGCAAATCTTAATTGGTGCAACAAGACCCCTGTTCGATCCACTTGCTCCTCAATGGTAGAGGTGGCCGTCGCCATGTTGGCCTTTACAGTCGCTGGGATATGAAACATGGCCCTGAATACATGACAAGTGGGATTAGCTGTGCGAGATACCAAAGCTTTGGCACCAAAGCTTTGGCAATGGAGAAGCTCCAAGAATATTACGAGGAATGTAAAACAGAAGAAGATATCATTCTTATGAATATTAACACACCTTTGGAGGAAACTAACCTCACGAATCCATGTCCAAAACTTCAAGCTCTCATGTTGCACGGAGATCCATCCAAGGAGTTCACTTCCACCAAGCTTGATTCACTGGCAGTAACAGAAATTTGAAGGCGAGCTTCCCAGGCCAAGCAAGCAGCAGATAAAATGAAGGATCACTGCCATAAACTCAAAGCCAATGATACCTATAAGCAGTGTGCTCAATCTCCCATTATGATGGATACAAGAGAGAAAAAAACGCATAGTGAGAACGAATTGCCAACTCCTGAGCCAAAGAAACAAAAGCAGCACCCAGACTTTCTTACCCCGCCAGGAATCACCACAAAAAAGTTGGACCACAGTCCTTTGATCTTACAATGTTGTCCTTCTTCACACGCATTCCTGCCACCTTGGAACATATTAAAGCCATCCTCCAAGCTTCCACAACAGCCGTTGTCAACGTGTGGGCCATCTATTTCGAATATGTGGATATTCAATGGAAAAAAGTCTTCGTAGAATTTCCTACACAATCCCAAGCAATGGAGGCAGCAGCAAGATTGGATGCAATTAGTGACCCCATCATAAGTAGGATCAGTTATAGCTCTTGTCAAATCCCGCCCCCGCCTCCCAGATAATATCATGGATATCATTAATGTGGCGATTTGCCACACCACGCCATTTCCCGAAAGGTTCCCGATCAAGACATGTCTCCTCGTGTCAGAAGCTGCATCAGTGGAAGGTTTCTACACTGAGAATTTCTTCAACGCTCACATTAATCAGGTCCACCCACACATTCTCAAACAGCTTTGGGAAAGAGAATTGTCAAGCCTTGGATGGATCAAATGTCAAGCATGCAACTTAGTTTTTTGCAATCAAGAATCCGTATCAAAACACGTCACAAAATATTCCGCCGCCAACACTCAGCAGATTGGCCCTCCTCCACAGGAGAAGACAGAAACCCTCGATCCCTTCTTTCTCTTGATCAGATTGGCGTGTCCTACTGAGAAAAGAGAGGAATCGATTCAGCTTATTGCTGATGGCATTGAGAAAGGTGAAGCAGAGCAGCTTGTGATGCAATGGCTCACCAAGGTCCCTGAAGAGCATCATTAATTCCTTAAATTGCCCCATTAGGTCATACAACCAGCATTCTCCCTCCAACCCACTAGGCCCCTTTGCAAATAAGTTGGCGCTCAAGAATCACTTAGTTTCAAGTCACACAGAAGTTATTTATTTAGCTCGCCTGCCAGAATGTCAAGAGGCAGGCATATTTATCTGCCCAAAGTGCAGTAGCACCAAGTGGTTTGTTTTTCAGAGTCAAGGTGCTTATAGGCATCATATTTTACACAAGCACTCACTGGCCACAAGGCGTCTCACCAATAGTCAGATTTGTGAGACATGACTACAAAATAGTTACATAACCACCAATAGTAAACATTGGGAAGATTCCTTGAAGTTTATTGATTCCCACATTAGTCCAACTCCTCCAAATCGTTGTAGCAGCATTTGTCACATTGCATGAACAACAAGAATAGAGATGAATTTTTAGGATTAGTAAACAACATCATCTCATCCATTTTAGAGGCTTCCAAACCTACAGACCTTTATTTCCAAAGTACAGAGAACTGGAATTCATCCTCGTGTCCATTTTGGTGGCTCTTATTTCATATTGAATTGTTGATTTTAGGCCCCACATCTCCTTACGTCCTGTTCAAAGAAAGCATAAATTCAAGGATTGCGAGAAGGATACGAGCATTTTGAAGTGGTCAGATCATAGAATTGTGGAATGAAGCATATACCATTCACAGCTGGACAGCATCAAAACCTCGTCCACCAACCAGAGGAAATACAAATAGAGCAGCAGAGCAGGCAGCAAATTTGGACAACTTTGGAGCAGCATGAGAACGAGTATGTGCATCCCTCAACACGGCAACAATTAACGCTCAAATATCCAAGTTGTTGAAAAACTGTATGTCCCACCACATAAAACTGGTCATGGATTTTCAACGCCGGATGAATTTTGGTCCCTCATGGACCTCCCAGGGGACATCTGCCTATCAATCAAGCATCGGCCACAAGGAGAGGCAACTGGAATTTCCATGGATTCCACGGATATGTTTGTGGACTTGGTTAATACGAACAATCAAGACACTAATAATAACATCAGGAGGCTTTTCAATCTGGTCTTCCGAGCGGATATCCCATCGTCAATCAGAGCCTATTTTGTGGATACTTACCTTTTTTGTTTAGAAAAGAACCCTAATGACCCACTTAAATTATGCCCTATCGGAGTTCCATCAGCAATGAGAAGGATTATTGGAAACCACATCATGAAAACGTACAAGTCAATTTTTGCTCACCATTTATTCCCGTACAACTTTGCAATTGGGGTAGACGGAGGCATGGAATACATTATTCAAGCAACTCAGTTGGAAATCAAAAAATATATCAAAGAGCCAATGTTGAAGAACTCACCTCCTACAAGAGCAACGGTTTTTCTCAACATAACCAACATGTTTAATTCTTTGGCACGGGAAGATTTATTACAAGTGATCCAACACCATTTTCCAGAATTGCATCCACTTAGCCACCTTTTGTATGGGCAAGCAGGAACAGTGCATTACAAAAGGGAGGCGTCCGAATGGAGGACGGTCAAAATGTAAGAGGGCTTTAACCAGGGATGTCCCCTTTCCCCACTTTTTGCTGCATTGGTTTTGCATTTAGTTCAACAAGAGTTAGACCCTCTCCTTAAGCAACGAGGGTTAGAAGCCAGGAATAAAGGAGACGACGGATTTGGAGTTGTCACTAACCTCAAGGCGTGGATGGATGATGCCACCCAAGTCGTACCCCTCGAAGATTTAGAGTTCTTTTGCACTTCTTTCCAACAAATTCTCCAAAAACACGGAGGGATTCTCAACCTATTTAAGTCCAAAATCTCAACATCAGTCAATGGAACTTCAAGTCTCCCTCTTATACGCCAGCAATCACCTTCCATAGCTACATCTGTTGAGAGAGCTTTGACATCCTTTTCCAAATTGAAAGACCTCTCTAAACCTTACGACGAAATTGTCTTGGGAATCCGCCTCTTGGGCTCCCCTATTGGTTCCAAAGACTTTGCTAAGGCCTTTTATGAGGAGAAAATTACAGTTGTCAAAAACCAAGCCAAACAATTGTTAGAGTCTATCAAAGACACTCAAACATGTCTTCGAATCTTTACACAATGCATTATTCAAAAACTTCCTCACCTGTTGGGTAATGAAGTTATGCATTTCCTTCCACTCCAATACAATGCATTAAATTGGATGGAGTGGGATGGCCCTTTGACTCATGAAATTGACTTCATTATACAGAACTTTTTTCTATCCCTCCTTCTTATTCCAGATGATGACTTCCCACAGCACAGTTTGTTGATCAGCCAAATTCCAGTTAAGCATGGCAGTTTGGGACTCCTCAACCCAAGCTCTAGAGCTATTCCCAATTTTGTGCTAACACTGAATTGGATAAGTGTTTGCCACCTCGATTTGTGCACCAATCAATGACTGAATTGTTCAATCCCTCACATAACACATCGTCCCAATACCTCAAATGCCTCCATCACCATCTTCCGTCTATAGCAGATATCACAAAATATTTGAGATGTAATGATCCACTTGAATATTTAACCAATTTCCAGTCAGTGAACAGTGCAAGAGGAAGAATAAAAACAAGAGCATTGAAGTTAATGAGAGACGTATTGTATGCAACAATTGACACCCAACACCTACAGCACTTACCCGGCATCCTATCAGCCCATACTTCTTACCTGCTCATCTCCATGTCAAGACAAACTCCTCTTCACCGCATAAAAAACAATCTTTTGCAATTGCATTGAAGCGCAAACTTCGTCTTCCCATCTGGTCAACCACAAACCCACCTCGATGCTGGTGTACTAATTTCCATGACCCCTTTGGCAACCATATTTTCCATTGTATCTTTCAAAATAAAAAAGGAGCTCACAACAGCATCAGGGATCGTTTCCTCCCTATTTTTCACCATCTCCTTGTCACTGCCAACTTGATTAATCCCTCCATTACGGTCGACAAAGAAAAGAGACAGGTCTTGGACAAACTACCACAAATCCGACCTTTCGACATCTCGTTTTCACCTGATCCCTCCCTCAAAAATCCCGAGCACCCCCAATGCCTTCTGACTATGGTAGGCTTTGACCTCACCATCACCTTGCCAATGCCAACCCCTTCCTTCCTGACAGATGCCCCCGAAGACATTTCAGCCAGCGCTGAATCCCATCTTCAGGAAGCAGAAAAGGGGAAATTGACAAGAGATGGAGCGGCGGACCGCTATAACCACGTATCCCTCACGGGCAACAAAATCGTTGGAGCACTTCTTCGGAATAATATGGCATTGATTCCCATAGCCCTGGACCCCTTTTTGGAGATGGGGACCCATGTTACAAAATATCCTTTTCGGTTCCCCCCCCGTATGAAGACATCACATTCTGTCCATCTTGTCCTCATGCTGCAGCAATGTACACCCAATGCAACCAATACCCAACGCCTACGAACATTATCAAAATGGCAACGATGGCATGGAAGCAGTCCAAATTTTCCCCGTTCTTTGGACACTCATACATGTGTCCTACACCAGCCTCATACACCTTACAGAAGTGTGGCCTTTTTATTACTCTTGCCTATGCCAAACACATCCGTGACGCGAAGACGGGCACATGCCAGTATTTTAAAATTCCATGGCACACAACCCCAAAAGAGGGAGAACCTCCCCTCACGCCACCAGGCTATTACTTTGGCACACAGGATATTCCCAACCTCTAACCCCCCACTCCTCCGTCACTTAGCACGTAGGAGTACCTCTAATATAATAAGGTCCTTATATGTTGTATGGTAGAATACAACATACCATAATAATAATACGAGTACTTATTACCTACCAGTATTATTTATTACTCCTATCTACTAGAGTACTATCGCTACTATCTGCTTGCTTTCACCTGGGTCTCAACAAGGACACAGCAATGGCCAATGGCCTCAACCGCCAACCCCTCCGTCAAAACAGGGCATTTTTGACGGCATTGTTGACGGCATCGTTGATGGCATCGTTGACGGCATTGTCGTCATCGGACGACATCGTCGGCCGGCATCGGTGACATTGCCGTTGAACAAACGGCATCGATGACGGTGTCATCAACGGCCGTCAACTACGTCATTTGCACCTTGCTATTATTTTAAATTTTGTGATGGGATTTAACTACTACTGCAGTCTAGTTTATTTTTTGGATTCTGATTGTATTATTTTAGTTAAATTTAAACTTTTGTACATATTTACAAAGTAGATTTTGTTTTCTGAACGGAAAAGGTGCCACGGCTCGCCATGGCATGGATGCCATGGTGACTGTTAGTTATAATATGTAGTAGAGAATAATATTAGTCTATTACCATAGTAATCCTCGCCTCTATCTAGAGTAGTACTCTTCTCTACCTACCTAGAGATAGGTAGGTATTGTAGTACCTCTTACTTAATTACGAATGTGTAGACTACTCATACATGTAAGTAAGTACTTATTATTTATTACTACTACTACTATCAAAGTACTTTTAAGTAATACCTACCCTATACTCCTATCTACTAACTAAGTCTACTAACTAAGTTAGTATTGTAGGTACCTACCTACCATACTTTCGTCAAAGCTGACCGGCAGAAAAATCGGTGAAAAGCAGAATCTGCTGAGCACAGCAAAAATCCGCAGCGGATAAAAAAATCCGCCGAGCACTGCAAAAATCCACCACGGTTAAAAAAATCCGCCATGCACAGCAAAATCCGCCGGCGGATAAAAAAATCCGCCAAAAAACGGCGGATTTTTTGAATCAAGTTAAAAAAATCCGCCATGCACAGCAAAAATCCGCCGGCGGATAAAAAAATCCGCCAAAAAACGGCGGATTTTTTGAATCACAAAAAAATCCGCCGTTGGAAAAAAAAATCCGCCATCTGAGCGATCGTGTAATTTTT
Organism: Thalassiosira livingstoniorum; assembly: GCA_036939595.1. NCBI lineage: Eukaryota > Bacillariophyta > Thalassiosirophyceae > Thalassiosirales > Thalassiosiraceae > Thalassiosira > Thalassiosira livingstoniorum. The sequence goes on from JALLOT010008699.1 coordinate 8,467, forward strand.
GAGTAATATATATTGTTTTCGTCGCCAGAAAAAAAACTAAGTCTGCGATTGAATTTTGTTTTTGAGATAATTTTTTTTGGGCGATGTAAAATCTGCGATCAGAGATCCAAAATTTCGCCGATAATCGCCAAATCGCTAAATTATAATAATTCCAAGCATATTCCAGGTGATAAAAAGCTGGATCAAGCAAGAAGACGGTTACAGAGGAGCAGGACATGGTAGAGTGATAGAGGTTGACCACCCCCAATCAAAATAAAGAAGTACAAGAGAAAAGTTGCAATAATTGAGAATAGTATCTTCTACTACAGGGACTCAGCTCAGAATTTGCAGCCCTGTTCAACAAATGTTTCAATGGTGTTGCTGACTATGTTGAGCATGACTTTAGCAAAGGCACCAACATTGGATCCAGTATTCAAGAACTGAATCTGGTGATATTAGTAGTTCTGCCAGCACCAGCAATGGGAGGCAATGGTACTATATTTCTTGGCAACTGCATGTGGAGAAAGAAAAAAAGAGGACTGATTCCATAGAAGACAATGTAAAAGAGGCTTATGCACTAGTATATGTACAGTGTTTGCCAAGATTAAAAATAAGACTTGAAGGGATGAAAAGGTTTCAGGCCTTGCAGACTATGTTTAATGGCCAGCTCATAGGTACTAAAAATAGTATGTATGCAAGAGTAATAAATAGTAGTGTTTTATTGTGGGAAAACATACATTTTAGATCAAACCAAGTATGCAGCCTTGTTATCCATAACCCAAATAGTACCCTTGCATATATAAATCATTAAAAACAATGGATCAATGGTCTCTCTATGGTCAATGAAAGAAATGAATTGGAATTTTTTTTTTTAATAAAAAAATTAAACGTACTAAAATTAGTATGCAAACTCCATCCTAAGGGATTGCCCATAGAGCCTGGTATGTCCAAAAAATAGGATGAACCAAAAAGTGGGGTTTTGACCAAAATTGAACCAGTTAGCTTCCAATTATATTGATGCATTGAGCCAGACCTCTGCCTCTCAGCCATGATATACATCTGTTCACAACAAGGAATTAATGATATACAATACTAATAGTTAGGTTTGATGTAGCATTTTTTGTTCTGGCTTTAAAGGTCAACCATCAGACACAATGCTTTTACACACCATCCGTGCCTTGCTGTTGGCAACAATGGCAAAGAGCAAAAATGGCGGCGGTAGGGATGGAAGCTTCCTTGACCAACTCATTGTTGCAGAACAGATCACACCATCCCTGCAACCACCATCACAAGCCACTGACAATTCTGCTGTCATGGCAATCACCATTGATGCAACAACAAGGGCTCTCAGAACAATTGCTGGATGCAACACAAACCAAAAAGCAGTGTTTTCAATAGCTTTTTTCTTTTGTTTTGACTAACTACTAGATAAAATAAACACACATTAATATAGGCTCTATAGTCTTAAAATAAAGAGGCTAGTCAAATCCTTTTTTAAAACCTATCCTATGCTCCAAACATGCCGTTCCAACACGGCATTGGAAGCAGTTTGAAGCATCATTGTCAACAAAAAAACACTCTGGTACTGTAAATACCACGGAATTAGTTAGTTAGGTTTTTTAGGCTATCTACCCTTTGGAATACAACAACAATGGGCAAAACAATGGTGTTGCCATCAGATGTAAATTGCAACACCATCTCTTGCCAGAAACAAATGGCAGACAAAGGACTTTGTTCCTATCTCATTTGGAGCTTGACCATGCAAAGGATTGGCCATGCTACAACAGGAAGGCAGAAAAACTATACAGCACTACATAGAATGCTGCAAAATTACAGCATAGCACTGTTTTGGACATATCTCAGGCCAAACAAGCGCATTCAAAGCCAGACAATGTTAAAGGAAACACCAATGGGTTGTTTGTGATTGCTTTTGTGCCTCAAAAGGCAGCAAAGAACCCATTAATAGTGCACAAATATGATACATACTATTATTAGGTATGATGCACTTATACACAAAAAATAGTACACTTGGCTGTCCAGCAACTAGCCAAGATGTTGTTCAGCTGCTGCTGTTAATAAGAGGTTTGATATGTGAATTTGACAACCAAAGGCAGCATGTGTATGCTCTAATCCAGACAAAGAAGTATATCTACCTCCACTATCAAAGCAAGGGAGCTATCAACAATGATTACTTGGAGAGGAGTTTAACCATTGGTGAAAGTCATTGAATTTTATGGAGGATCTTGGGAAAGAGCCAGGGCTGATCAAGAAATATTTTCATACCAACTTGGTGGTGGATCCAGACAACATCACATATGATGAACAAAACAAAGCTGAGGAGGCAGCTTGTAACAAAGTCTTGGAAGCAATGTTTATTAGTTCTGCAGACCACTCATAGTACAAGGTGTTAAATGACAACCTGAGCAATGAGTATTTGACTGGTACAAACAAGCACCCAACAACATTGGATGAGGTGGTTGTGGTACTCAACAACAACAAGCTGCCTGGGATACCACCTACCATGAACATGCAAGGGGATTTTGCATTTGCACAAGCAGTGGAAGAAGATTCATCAAAAGAGGAACTTTGTCTGAGCCTGGGGAGGATAACGTGGGTATGGCACAAGCTGATCAAAAGAATAAAAACATGTGCTGAAAAGGAGCAAGAAGGGGCAAGTATAGTGCTACAAATGTGGAACTATTTATCAGCACATAGCTAGAGATTGTCCAAAGAATGATGGTTGTCAAGAGCAATGGGGGTGACAGAAAATGAATATCTAAATAAAATGTACATGGACAATAATTAATTCAAACAACTCCAATAACTACTCCTTTCACCAAAGTGGCAGAGGGGGTCAATCAGCAAAGACTGGTTACTTCTCAACAATCAGTCTACTACAAACATAATCATCAATCTTGTGTATTTGCAACACCTACAAAAAGTCCACATGCACATACACATTCACTGTAATTTGGTTTCATTCAAGGAACATTTAGGCAAAATTTGGAAGTTTGAATGTGTGGTACAATCCACAAGGAATTGAAAACATTGTGTATCAGTCATCATACCTGGAAAAATGGGATTTAGAATCACATATGACTCCCAAAAAGAAATTATCTATGTTGTAACTACTCCAGATGGAGAACACTCAGAGTCAAGTTCCACCAAATCCTGAAAGGTCTGTATTATTTTGACCTGACCACAGAGGGCAGTAATGAAATTTTTCTAGTCAATAAAATTCAAAACAACTAAGAAAGTTCAACTAAGAGGGAACAAGTGGTGGATGATAGAGGAATCAGGAGAGCTCAATCAATGATGGGAAATTTATCTAGTGCAAAGATGTGTGAAGTGGTATGTAACAAATCCATTTCTAATAATAGTAGTAATAAAACAGAAATTTTTAAGTACATTCAGTTAATCCATTTCTGATATACCATTCACAGAAAAAGATGTGACTAATGCAGAACACATTCTTGGAAAACAATCACTGGAATCAATTAGAGGCAACATAAGTCAAGAAACTTAAAAAAGAGTTGAGTCTATTATTGTGCCGGTATCAAGAGATCTTGTTAGATTGAATAAGTTTGTTGAGCTGGATGTAGACATAATGTTTGTGGATGGAGTGTCATTTTTAAATACCATGTCATGGTAAATTCAATTTGTGACAATTTAATGCTGACCCATACAAGGGACCAAGGAGTTGGTGGACAGTTAAACTTGGGAAATCATATGTTGTACAGGCAATTTTCATGAATGGAAAATTTGAAAAGGTGAAGGATGTTCTAGTCAACATAACTGCTAAGAATGAGCATGTTTCAGAGATAGAATGCAAAATCATAGCTGTCAAAAAGAGGTCAAGATATAATTAATACCCTACTGTATGAAGTAATGACACTTTAATCAAGTTAGTTCATTTTGTGACACTTTGGATTAATGTGGTCATGGTAAAGAAAGGAATATCTTGAGCTATGATCCCCAGAGAAATTGTAGCCAAGATGATATTAGATTTCCAAAAACACTACAAGGCTCCATTTGGTGCTTGCTGTGAGGCATACAATGAGCCAGTCCTGACCAAAACCATGGTGAAAAAACTAGGCCCACAATCAATCTAAGCCATGTGGCAAATTGTTAAGGACCTAATAAATTTTCATGTCTAACCACAAAAAAATAGCACAGAAGCAATTCAAGAAGCTGCCAGTCCCTACTTGTGTCATTAAAAAGATAGAAAATACTGGGGGAAAGGAAGGGCAATTGGACAAAAAATGGAAATGTATATAAGAAACAAGAAAAATACTCCTGGGGAAGGGAGTCTGACCTGGAAGAAGAAGAATGGAAAAAGCTCAGGAGTGATTGACCTTTCCTTGACACCAGCAGTGATTTCCCTGGTGTACTATTAATTGAGAATGACAAGGAAGAAGAAGTTATTGATGCCAAGCAGGATGATGTGCAAGCAGATGAAGCTTGATCAAATGCCAACCTGGTTGAAGAAACTCCAGATCAGCCATTGGAATCTTCTAATGAAAATGGGACCAATACAGATGGTGCATGTGGTGAAGTCAAAGTAAAGGTAGCAGAACATGAAACTGGAATGTCAGATGTATACAAAGGCAAAATGTACAAATATCAGGAGTGTTGCAAGGAGGTGAGACACAGGACAGGTGTAATCTGTGTCCAAACATACAGCAGAGCTACTCACCTTATTGGGAAGAGATAGAATAGAATATAACTGATATCTCAATACTGGTCAAGTCCAAATTTGCAGACACTATTCCCAAGAGCATCCAGATTTTGAAGACAATCTATTGAGTTTTGTGTTAACTCAATATAGCTTGATACCTGGATTGGAAAATTTGGGAGAAGTTGCAAAGATGACAGTAAAGAATGAATTGAAACAAAATCTAGAGTATGATGCATTTGTTTTATTGTATCCAAACAAGCTAACTAACCAGCAGAAAAAAGAAGCTCTAGCTTTGTTGATGGTTCTAAAGCAACAGCAAGACAATACGGTAAAGGCTTGTGCTTGTACCGACAGGCACCCACAGATAAATATTTACCAAGATACCATATCTTCTACTGCAGAAAAAGATGAAATCATGTTTAACAAGTGTGCAAGATGCATTTGAAAAACAAGATGTTGCAACTATGGACATACACGGGGCATTGCAACATTCAAAAATGAAGATTTTGTCATTATGAAACTCAAAGGAAGACTAGCAATGTTAATGTCTGAAGTATACCCCAAGAACTACAAACCATACCTCACTGAAGAGAACAGAAGGATGATTTTATACATCCATATGACAGCTGCACTTTACATAAAACTGAAGTATTTGTTACTGTTCTACAAGAAACTTCTATCAAATCTAATTAAGAGAGGTGTCATGCTGAACCTATGCACCCCATGTGTAATAAATATGAAGGTCAGAGGAGAGCAAATGACCATTGTATGGAACATTGACAACCTTAAGTGTTTGCACATTGACTTTAAGCAAGTCACTAAGTTTGGCAACTGGTTAAAGGAAAAATACAGTGAAAATGAAAAAGTGAATATCAAGCATGGAAAGAAATATAACTATCTGGGGATGGATCTTGACCACTCAACTATTGGGGACATGCAGGTGGGAATGATTCAGTATCTAAAGGAGATTCTGACTGAGTTTCATGAAGAACTTGGGAAAGTGACTGAAATGCCTGCAGTTGAGCATTTGATCAAGGTCTGTAGTAAAGATGAAGCAAGAAAGTTGGATGAGTCAAAGAAGAAAGTTTTCCACCATACAACTGCCCAGCTGGTTTACTTGATATTGTGAGGAGATATATTCAAATGACAGTCGGATTCCTTACAACCAGAGTCAAAGTGCCAGATGAAGATGATTGGCTTAAATAGAGATGAGTCCTAAACTATTTAAAATAACCTAGGATGAGGCTCACACTATCAGCAGATAACACAAACTTTATTAGATGGTATTTTGATGCATCACATATCACTCATGAAGACTGCAAAGGGCACACCTGTGCTGTGATGAATCTTGGTAAGGACGCTGTCATCAGTATGTTGCAAAATAAAAAGGTGAATACTAAAAGTAGCACTAAGACAAAACTTCATCAGAAACGTAGTAATAATCACATTTGGTTATAAGTCTCAATTAGATATTACCTTGCGGAAGAGGGAAACATAGGGTTTCAAACAAAACACAGTATTGGTAACAAATGGTATCAATGTAGCTAACTTAAAACCTCTTGCTGGACATTTTTTGCATTAGGTAGAATACCTTTTGGTATTGAAACTATTATCAAAGCAGTAATAATAACCTTACTCATGTTTAATGCTCTTGTAATGGTAATATTTACCTTTTATTGGTTATAAGTTGTTTAGCTTGAACTCTTGCCGGGCATTTTTTGCATTAGGTAGAATACCTTTCGGCATTGAAACTATTATCAAAGCGGTAATAATAACCTTACTCATGTTTAATTTTTTGCTCTTGAAATGGTAATATTTACCTTTTATTGGTTATAAGTTGTGTAGCTTGAATGATCATACATTACTAATGAACTTGATTCTATCACCCTTAAAAAATGATTTTTAATGTTTCCTATTATTACTACTTAATAATATTAAACCCCCGTGGTGATTTTCCTGCCTTGTTGGAAAAGGAACAGCACTCCATTTTCAACTGCCCCACACAAAAACCAATGATGTCAGCTTGAAAAACACGCTCTGGCCAGCCTACCACGGGTGTCTCTAAGTGAAGACACTAAAGAATAACACTACCATGAACGCTATTGACAAAAATGGTTTGTGGCAACAGTGCAAAAATGTTGTGTGCCCTCTGTCCTGAAACAGCAACCCTTAATGAATAAATTGGTTACCTATTTCTTTGTAAAGAGTTGAATTCAATTACAAAAAATAATGTCAGGATGTCACAGAGTACAATGACTACAAATAAACAATCAAAATAAACAAAACTCACATATGAACTAAATTTTATATTGCAGCCAATGTTCAGAAATATGGCTGCTTCGTACGAGCGCACAATCTCATGACAATGGAGGTGGCTTACGATGAGCACGGCAATGGAGATTGCTTTGTGCAAGCACAACAAGCACAACAATGGAGATGGCTTTGTGCAAGCACAACACGCATGACAATGGAGATGGCTTTGTGTGAGCACAACAAAGGAGGTAGCTTTGTGCAAGCACAACAAAGGAGGTGGCTCCGTGTGGCTTCGTGCAAGCACGGCAAAGGAGGTGGCTTCAAGCAAGCACAAAGATGGGATGGCTTTGTGTGTGCGTACAAGCTCGTGACAATGATGGCTTTGTTGATGGAGATGGCTTCATGCAAACCTACCAGCTCCTCACAATGGATGGAGATGGCTTGGTAAGTAGATACTATGAGAGCTATTGACAATGGAGATGGCTTGATGGAGATGGATTCATAATAATACCTTAAGTATTATTATTCTGAGAACTAAGATATAAACTGGCTAGAACAAATAATATCCATTTTTATCATTTTTTATTATATATACACAATAAAGTATGTTTTTGGTAAGATTATGTATAAATTTTGTACCAAGGTAAT
>JALLOT010008704.1:0-10573 GCA_036939595.1 Thalassiosira livingstoniorum
TCTTAAATACCAAGGCGTGTCACTGTAATTACAGGCAGAGCCTGATAGAAGAAAATTTTTTCCACCATGTCATCCGATGATACCAAGCCGTGTGTTGCTTACGAGAAGGACTGGGATCCTTCTGAAAGCATCCAAACTACTGAGTTGAAGCAAGAGTATGCGGACGGCACAAAAGATAAGATTTCAGTTGCCACTGACGATGGAACTCGAGGACCGGAGTTTCTAGTTTGCGTGGTGATCAAGGAATTCAATGAAGCAGCGGAACAGCTCCAGTACGAAGATGCGGAGCTCTTCAATCACTTCTCCCGATGCCTCTTTGGCAATGCAAGGTTCTACTGGGACGGAGTTACCGAGAGTGTGGCTGAGGTGGACAAGACTACGGTTCGGTTTCGTCAGTGTCAGAAGGACATGTTGAAGGCAATGGTTGGCGCTGGACAGCGGGACACGATCAAGAATTGGATGGTCAAGTCTTTGAAAAAACCCAAGTCAGTTGAACCCATTAAGCATTTAGCAAGGATGAATGAACTTTTCAGGTTCATGGCCTTCTGTGACGGCGACGAGCCCGAACCAGATGATGCCACCAAGAAGAAGCTTTTTTATGGAACTTTCCCTCAGAAGTTCAAGGACGAGTATCGTCGATCTGCACGAGTGCTGGCCAACGACACCATCTTTGATGTCACTACGTACATGCAAGGCCTGTGGGAGATTGAAAATCGAGACACCAGAGGCAAGGACAAAAAGCGCAAGACAGATGATGAGGATCGATATGATCGTGGCAGTAGGGGACGCGATAGGGATAGAGATGGGAGCAAGAGATCTCAAAGCAATGGTGGAGGTTCTTATCACCGCAGTCACTCCAGCACGAGGGACTCTCGAGGAAGGAACCACAGCAACGGAAACTAACGCGTGGACAACAATTCGGCTTGTCCTCTTCATGGAGGTGGACACACATGGGGACAGTGTTACCAGAACCAATACGGTTCCAACTTTCGACCTCGCCAAGAGCACGGTGGCAGAGGAGGCCGATCCAATAACCGCGGTCGATTCAATGGAGGTCGAGGATCCTCTGGATCCAATGGAAACCGTCCGGAGAACAGAGGTCAGGAAAATTATTACGTCGACAGGAAGTCGGACAAACAAGCAAATAAAGACGAAAAGAATGACACAGCAAACAATGGTGAGAGTCACTTGTTCGATTTGTTGGGTGGAAACCCTTAAGACAAAGGCAAAATGGATCAGTACTTAACGGCAACTTGGTGTTGGCCATTTCTTTCTTGTACTTATGGGATTACGGACCCTCGGTGGGTGCCACAGACGTCACATCCCCTGGACCTTCGGCAGGTGCCAATTCTTTTGCATCAGAGGATGCCTTTCTAGTTGATAAATTAAAAGATGACAAATTACTAGACAAAAACAAACAGATTTTTAATCACATGATGAAGATGACAAATTTTGAGCAGACCGCAGACGATGCCACTGCCACTACTGCAGACGAAACTAGCGTGGGAGACGACTCCACCTTAAACATGGAAGAAGAGATTGAGGATGCCTTCCTCTACCACTATGGAATGCAGCCGTTGATTTACAACGTGCCTACCCCAAAATCGACGACGGTCAATTTGGAAGATGTAATACCCAGCACGCTGCTGATTGCGCAGCGAGTTCAGAATCAGCCTTGTCCAAGACTGCTCCGGGTACTGTTGGATTCAGGCGGTTCAAAAACCTTAATCAAGAGCAGCTGCTTACCAAAAGGAGCTACACCAGCACTGCTGGAAGACAAGGATACCTTCCAGACAATTGCTGGAACTTTTCAACCTAATAGGAAGGTGGTTCTACAAGATATTATTCTGCCTGAGTTCGATAAAAACAGAAAGGTCGACATCAATGAGGCCTACGTGTTTGATGAGCCCTGTCGATATGACATCATTCTGGGCCGTGATTTTTTACGCAAGGCAGGCATTACCATCTGTTTTAAAAATGGCGTTATGAGATGGTTTGATGATGTAATCCCAATGCGGACTCCCAGTCCCGATGCAGAACTGGTACGAGATGTGATAGATGAAATGTATTTGCAAGATGAGACCGATGAATTGGAGTTAGATCCATGGTTAGATGACATGTTCCTCACGGAACCAATTCTAGATGCCAAGTACGAAAAAGTTGACGTGAACGAAGTAGCAGCTAAACAGACGCATTTAACACATGACCAGAGAAATGAATTGGCTAATTTACTTCGTAAGCACGAAGATCTATTTAACGGGACGCTGGGAAAATATCCCCATCAAAAAGTGCATATTGAAATTGATAAGAATGCAAGACCAAAGCATGCAAGAGCTTATCCGGTGCCGCGAGCTCATTTGCTTACCTTCAAAAAGGAACTACAGCATTTATGTCGGATTGGAGTGTTAAGCCCACAAGGTGCAAGCGAATGGGCATCCCCGTCCTTTATCATTCCAAAGAAAGATGGCCGTGTCAGATGGATTTCAGACTTACGCGAACTTAACAAGGTCATCAAGCGCAAACAATATCCACTTCCGATCATCACTGACATCATTCGGAAGAGAACTGGCTTTGCTTTCTTCACAAAGCTAGACATTTCGATGCAATATTACACTTTCGAACTTGACAACGAAAGCAAGGAGTTATGCACCATTGTAACACCGTTTGGAAAATTTAAATACAATCGCTTACCTATGGGACTGAAGTGCTCTCCCGATATTGCGCAAGAAGCTATGGAACGATTGTTCCAAGATCTTGAAGACACCGACGTCTACATCAATGACGTAGGAGCATTCTCCAAGAATTGGTCTTCACATTTGGAATTGTTGGACGAAGTGTTGTTGCGACTAAAGCTCAACGGATTCACCATTAACCCTTTTAAATGTGAGTGGGGAGTCAAGGAGACAGACTGGTTAGGTTACTGGCTCACGCCCACTGGCGTCAAACCGTGGAAAAAGAAAGTTCAAGCTATCCTGGATTTACAACGACCAACAAACATCAAGCAACTACGAACCTTTCTTGGTTGCGTAAATTACTACCGTGACCTGTGGCCACGACGTGCCCACATTCTAAAACCACTCACGGACAAAGTAGGAGCCACTACCTTCATCTGGACCAACAAAATGGAAAGGTCTTTCAAACAAATGAAAGCAATCGTAGCAGCGGACGCTCTCCTCACATACCCGAATCACAACTTACCTTTCGAGATTTACACCGACGCATCTGACTTCCAACTCGGTGCCTGCATCATGCAACAAGGCAAACCCGTTGCCTATTATAGCAAGAAACTTTCTGGAGCTCAACGTAATTATACGACAATGGAAAAGGAACTCTTGTCAATTGTTATGGTTTGCAAAGAGTATAGGATAATGCTCCTTGGAGCTGAATTACATTTTTATACCGATCACAAAAATCTCACCTTTTCAAACCTCAATTCGCAGCGTGTCTTACGCTGGCGTTGTTATGTTGAAGAATTTTCCCCTCACTTTCATTACGTACCAGGTAAACTCAACATTCTCGCCGATGCCTTCTCTCGGCTGCCCAAGTTTGTGGGTGATGGCATTGAGGGGAAGAGTGCCGACCAGCTTGAGAATCTGGGATCGGAAGATCTTCGTTCTGCTTTCCGTTCCCCCGATCAAGGCACTCCATTGAGTCTTTTGCATCGATCCTGGATGATTGTCAATTGTTTGATAGTTTTCTTAATTTGCCACAGCTGCCACAAATTCATAATCCCCTGAATATTGCTTGGATTTGGCAACATCAGCAAGCGGATCAAAGACTGATGCAGCTGCATGCGACCCAACCAGGAATTTACATTTCTAAGCCTTTCGGCACAACGAATCTCATTTGTTACGTCAAGCCGGGGAACAGTCCGGTCACACAATGGAAAATTGCCCTACCAGAAGCATTGATTGTGGACACTATTGTCTGGTTCCATCACGTGCTCGGGCACCCCGGAAACAATCGATTGAGAGACACGATTCTGGCGCGGTACTACCATCCTCACCTTCGCCAGCGAATTGACCAGTATCGATGTGGTGTCTGCCAGAGACACAAATTGGAGGGAGCTGGCTATGGAGAATTGCCCGAACGAGAAACAAGACTTGCACCATGGTCAGAGGTGGCTATCGACCTCATTGGGCCATGGAGAATTACAATCAACGATCAAGAATACGAATTCAATGCCCTCACTTGCATTGACACAGTCACCAACCTAGTGGAACTGATAAGAATTGATAACAAAACCAGTCGCCACGTAAGAAGCAAGTTTGAACAAGCCTGGTTGTCGAGGTATCCATGGCCTCAACGTTGCATCCATGATAATGGCAGAGAATTCACGGGTCCTGAGTTTCAACAACTCTTAAATGCTATCAACGTCAAGGACGTCACGACTACGTCACACAACCCTCAATCCAACGCCATCTGCGAACGTATGCACCAAACTGTGGGGAACATTTTACGTACCTTGCTCTATTCGAATCCCCCTCAGGGTTTACCACAAGTACAACAACTGGTCGATGAGGCTTTGGCCACGGCGATGCATGCCATGCGATCAGCCGTGTCAAGAACGTTGAACGGATCACCTGGATCCTTGGCGTTCAACCGAGACATGTTCTTAGAGGTGCCACTCTTGGCTGACTGGCATCTTCTGCAGCAACGAAGGGAACATCTCATTAATGAGAATCTGCGCCGTCAAAACTTGAAGCGACGGAACTTCGACTATGCCATTGGGCAGCGGGTTCTGTTAAAAACTATCAAGCCTAGCAAACTGGGCTTGAGAAGTTTGGGTCCATATCATATCACCAGTGTTCACACTAATGGAACAGTAACTATCATGCGAGCACCTGGCATGCTGGAAAGACTAAATATCAGACGAATAATGCCATTCAGGGTTTAAAGAAAAATTGTGGTTTTCCTGGAGTTATAATCTCAACGAGTGAGATTATAGAGGGGAAGAGTGCAACATCCAGTCTTTTGCATATTCCAGGTGGAACTTGGATGACGTGTTAATAATATTTTATCCATCGAAATCTGCGATGTTTTTTATCACCAAATCATCATCGAGTTTCGCTCTCTCGCTATTTTTCATTATTAAAAATAAGTCTCACAATTTCATTACCTAGTCTTAAATACCAAGGCGTGTCACTGTAATTACAGGCAGAGCCTGATAGAAGAAAAAATTTCCTCCATGTCATCTGATGACACCAAGCCGTGTATCTCTTATGAGAAGGAATGGGACCCTTCCGATAGTATCCAAACTACGAAACTGAAGCAAGAATATGCTGACGGCACGAAGGACAAGATTTCAGTAGCCACAGACGATGGAACTCGAGGACCAGAGTTTCTGGTCTGTGTGGTGATCAAGGAGCTCAACGAAGTGGCGGAGCAGTTGCAGTACGAAGATGCGGAGCTCTTCAATCACTTCACCCGCTGTCTCTTTGGTAATGCAAGGTTTTACTGGGACGGAGTCACCGAAGGTTTGGCAGATGTAGACAAGACTACGGCTCGATTTTGTCAGTGTCAGAAGGACATGTTGAAGGCAATGGTTGGAGCTGGGCAATGAGATACGATTAAGAACTGGATGGTGAAGTCACTCAAAAAACCTAAGTCGGTCGAACCCATCAAGCATTTGGCAAGGATGAATGAAATTTTTAGGTTCATGACCTTCTGTGACGGCGACGAACCTGAGCCGGATGATGCAACGAAGAAGAAGCTCTTTTATGGGACCTTTCCCCAAAAGTTCAAAAATGAGTACCATCAATCGGCTCGAGTATTGGCCAACAACTCTATTTTCGACGTCACCACATACATGCAAGGCCTGTGGGAGATTGAAAATCAAGACACCAGAGTCAAGGATAAAAAGCGCAAGACGGATGACGAGGATCGCTATGATTGTGGCAGTAGGGGGCGAGATAGGGATCGAGATGGGAGCAAGCGATCCCATGGCAACGGAGGAGGTTCCTACCATCGCAGCCACTTCAACACGAGAGACACTCGAGGGAGGAACAACGGCGGTGGTAACTACCGCGGCAGAAGCCATTCTTCTGGGAGAGTTGACAACAATTCAGCTTGTCCACTTCACGGAGGCGGACACACGTGGGGTCAGTGTTATCAGAACCAATATGGTTCCAACTTTCGACCTCATCAAGAGAACAGTGGCAGAGGAGGCCGGTCTGGGAACCGAGGCCGCTTCAATGGAGGTCGAGGATCCGGTGGATCCAATGGCAATCGTCAGGAAAGCAGAGGCCAGGAAAACTACTACGTTGATCGGAAGGCGGATAAACAGCCAATTAATGACAAAAAGAAAGATATGTTGAATAATGGTGAGAGTCATTTATTTGAATTGTTGGGTAGTAACCCTTGAAGATGAAGACGAATGAAACAATGTTTAGCGGCAACTCGTTGTTGGCCATTTTACCTATTCTTATGGGATTAAGGACCCTCGGTGGGTGCCGTGAGAAGTATGTCCCCTGGGCCTTTGGCAGGTGCCAAAACTTTTGCATCAGAGGATGCCTTTTAACTGATAAACTAAAAGATGACAAATTACTAGATCAAAATGAGCAAATCTTTAATCACATGATGAAAATGACAAATTTCAATGAAACAGCAGACGATGTTACTGCCACCTCTGCAGATGAGACCAGTGTGGGCGATGAATCCACCGTGAACTGGCAAGAAGAGTTCGAGGATGCTTTCCTCCATCATTATGGCATGCAACCATAAATTTACAATGTGCCTACTCCGAAGTCAGTTGCTGTTAACATAGAGGATGTCATACCCAGCACATTACTGATTGCACATCGAGTGCAGAATCAACCTTGCCCAAGATTGCTTAGGGTGCTGCTGGATTCAGGTGGCTCAAAGACTCTGATTAAGAGCAGTTGTTTGCCAAAAGGAGCCACGCCAGCTCTGCTGGAAGAAAAAGATACCTTCCAAACGATTACAGGAACCTTCCAGCCTAACAGAAAGGTAATTTTGCAAGACATCGTTCTACTGGAATTTGACAAGAATAGAAAGGTCAACATTAATGAGGCCTATGTGTTCGATGAACCCTGCAGGTACGACATCATTTTAGGCCAGGATTTCCTGCGCAAGGCTGGCATAACCATCTGCTTCAAGAACGGCATCATGCTATGGTTTGATGATGTAATTCCGATGCGGACCCCTAGTCCAGACGGGGAGCTAGTACAAGACATCATAGACGGAATGTACCTGCAAGACGAGTCCGACGAATTGGAGCTGGACCCGTGGTTGGATGATATGTTCCTTAGGGAACCAATCCTTGACGCCAAATATGAAAAAGTTGATGTAAATTAAGTGGCATCTAAACAAACACATCTGACGCATGAGCAGAGAAATGATTTGGCTAATTTACTTCGCAAACACAAAGATTTATTTAACGGGACACTGGGGAAATACCCTCATCAACAAGTGCACATAGAAAACGACAAGAATGCAAGACCAAAGCACGCTAGAGCCTACCCAGTTCCACGAGCTCATCTACTCACGTTCAAGAAGGAGTTACAACACTTATGCAAAATTGGGGTCTTAAGTCCACAAGGTGCGAGCGAATGGGCGTCACCATCTTTCATCATACCCAAGAAGGATGGTCGCGTCAGATGGATCTCTGATCTGCGTGAACTCAACAAGGTTATTAAGTGAAAACAATACCCACTTCCAATCATCTCCAACATCATTCGGAAAAGAACTGGTTTCGCCTTCTTTACCAAATTGGACATCTCGATGCAGTACTACACTTTCAAACTCGATGATGAAAGCAAAGAGTTATGCACCATTGTAACACCATTTGGAAAATTTAAATACAATCGCTTACCGATGGGGATGAAATGTTCCCCCGATATTGCGCAACAAGTGATGGAACAATTGTTCCAAGAGCTCGAAGATACTGACGTCTATATCAATGACGTAGGCGCTTTCTCCGACAATTGGTCTGCACATTTGTTAGAATTGTTGGATGAGGTGTTGTTGCGTTTGAGACTTAACGGGTTCACCATTAACCCTTTCAAATGTGAATGGGGAGTTAAGGAAACAGACTGGTTGGGTTACTGACTTACACCTACCGGCGTCAAACCATGGAAAAAGAAAGTCCAAGCTATCCTGGACCTCCAACGACCAACTAACATCAAACAACTCCAAACCTTTCTTGGTTGCGTCAATTACTACCACGACCTTTGGCCAAGATGTGCCCACATTCTCAAACCACTGACAGACAAAGTAGGAGCCAACACTTTCATCTGGAGCAACAATATGGAAAGATCATTTAAGCAAATGAAAGCTATTGTCGCATCAGATGCGCTTCTCACCTATCCGAATCACAATTTACCTTTTGAAATCTACACTGACGCTTCAGACTTTCAACTCGGTGCGTGCATTATGCAGAAGGGAAAGCCTGTTGCCTATTACAGCAAGAAGCTCACGGGAGCTCAACAAAATTACACGACAATGGAAAAGGAACTTTTGTCAATCGTCATGGTTTGTAAAGAATACAGAACTATGCTCCTTGGAGCTGAATTGCATTTTTATACAGACCATAAAAATCTCACCTTTTTCAACCTCAATTTGCAACGCGTCTTGCGTTGGCGTTGTTATGTTGAAGAGTTTTCTCCTCACTTCCACTATGTTCCAGGGAAGCTGAACATTCTTGCAGACGCCTTCTCTCGTCTGCCTAAATTTGGGGGTGATGGCATTGAGGGGAAGAGTACTGATAGCCTCGAGCATTTGGGATCGGAAGATCTCCATTCTGCCTTCCGCTCCCCCAGATCAAAACACTCCATCGAGTCTTTTGCCTCGGTCCTGGATGATTGTCAATTGTTTGATAGTTTCCTCAATTTGCCACAGCTTCCACAAATTCATGATCCCTTAAACATTGCCTGGATATGGCAACATCAACAAGCGGACCAGAGGTTGATGCAATTGCACGCGAATCAGCCAGGGGTTTACATCTCAAAACCTTTCAGCACAACAAATCTTATTTGTTAGGTTAAACCAGGAAACAGCACGGTCACGCAATGGAAGATTGCACTACCGGAAGCACTCATCGTCGACACCATTGTTTGGTTCCACCACGTGCTTGGGCAACCCTGCAAATAATCGGTTAAGAGACACGATTCAAGCGAGGTATTATCATCCTCACCTTCGCCAACGAATAGATCAATATCGATGCGGTGTGTGTCAAAGACACAAATTAGAAGGAGCAGGCTATGGAGAATTACCTTAACGGGAGACAAGACTTGCACCATGGTCTGAAGTGGCTGTCGACCTTATTGGGCCGTGGAGAATCACCATCAATGACCAGGAATACGAATTCAATGCTCTTACTTGCATTGACACGGTTACCAACCTGGTGGAGTTGATTAGAATTGACAATAAAACCAGTCGACATGTGAGAAGTAAATTTGAACAAGTTTGGCTTTCAAGATACCCATGGCCTCAGCGCTGCGTCCATGACAACGGCAGGGAATTCACGGGGCCTGAATTTTAACAGCTTTTAAATGCCATCAACGTCATTCTAATCCCCCTCAGGGTTTACCTCAGGTTCAAGAATTGGTCGATGAAGCTCTAGTCACGGTGATGCACGCTATGCGGTCAGCTGTGTCAAGAACATTGAACGGTTCACCTGGTTCTCTGGCCTTCAACAGAGACATGTTCCCGGAGGTGCCACTCTTGGCTGATTGGCATCTACTGCAACAAAGGCGGGTGCATCTCATTAACGAGAACCTGCGCCGTCAAAATTTGAAGCGACGGAATTTTGATTACGCCATTGGGCAGCGAGTCTTATTAAAAACCATCAAGCCTAGTAAACTGGGGCTGAGGAGTCTGGGTCCATACTACATTACTAGTGTTCACACTAATGGAACAGTAACCATCATGCAAGCACCTGGCGTGCTAGAAAGGCTAAATATCAGACGAATAATGCCATTCAGGGTTTAAGAGAACTTGCATTTTTTCTGGAGTTATAATCTCAACGAGTGAGATTATAGAGGGGAAGAGTGCAACATCCAGTCTTTTCCATGTTCCAGATGGAACTTAGATCAGAGCTCTATCTTGAGCAATGACGTGTTAATAATATTTTATCCATTGAAATCTGCGGTGAAATTCATCACTGAATAATTATCAGTTTCTGGCTTTCTCGCCATTTTCATTATTAAAATAAAGTCTCACATTTTAACTACTACTACTTACCTAAGTACCTATGTAGTCTTCTCACTTTTGCATGAGTGCGGGCAAAATTCAAAAATATTTAAACTTTCTATTTAAAAATTAATCCCTGAACATGAACACTGAAAAGCAATCCAAATTAAAATAATCGAAAAATTTAAGAGGTATGGTACTTACAATACTCAAAGTACCTACTTACATACTTAGTACAATAGGAGTAATAAAAATACGATGTCTCACTTATCGAAGATTCGCCAAAACATTTTTAAATTTTTACTTCTATTCATGTTTGTTGAAAGTTGAATGAAAATTGGCCGTTGGAAAGCCCACCCAAAGTAATAGTACTATATGTAGGTAGCAGATGGTATTGTCCATCATAATTATTCATAATATA
>JALLOT010008733.1:0-11942 GCA_036939595.1 Thalassiosira livingstoniorum
GAAGCATCTCCGCCAATTCATTCTCAGCCACCCTCTTGCTTAGCTACATTTGTTGTCAACCATCATAGGATCACTGGCTTATTTGATGACACCATCAACCACTTTCATGCTTTAGCTGTTCAAACTGCATTCAACAAGGTGTTTACATTCAAGCGAGCAATGAAAAAGGATGATTTTAGAGAATTCATCTTGGCAATGGAAAAGGAAATTGCAGTGCATGTCAAAAGAAATCACTGGACAGTTGTCAAACGTAAAGAGATGCCTCCTGGGATGAAAACAATAATGTCCATCTGGTCATTCAAGCGCAAGCGCTACCCAGATGGAACTTTGAATAAACACAAAGCACAAATCTGTGCACATGGCGGGAAGCAAAAATGGGGCAAAACTTACTGAGAAAGTTACGCTCTGGTTGTGAACTGGGCAAGCATACGAGCTCTGCTAGCTATCTCCCATCTCCACCAATTGCACTCCAAAAGCATCAAATTTGTCTTAGCCTTCCCCCAAGCCGATTTGGACGTTCCTTTATACATGGAGCTCCCCATCGGCTTTGACCCAACAGAAATGGAGGGTCCACAAGGTTTGTATGTTCTCTGCTTAAATAAAAGTCTCTACAGGTTGAAGAACACCTCTTTTAATTGGTTTGACAAATTGAAACGAGGTTTAAAAGACCAAAAATTTTTTCAGAGTCAAATTGATGCATGCGTCTTCTACCGTGAGAACTTAATTGTACTCACGTACATCAATGATTGCATCATTTTCTCCCACACCGCATCCACCATTGATAAATTTGTTAAGTCACTCGGCAATGGTGATGAAATTTTTTGAATTAACCAACAAAGGCAACATCGATAAATATTTGGGCATTGAAATTAAAAAGAATGACGATGGGAGCTTTGAATTGAGTCAACCATTTTTAATTGAGAGAATTTTAACATTGCTTGGCTTACCTTTTAAGTGAGTTAATTCCAAGGATACTCCTGTCGGCAAACCTCTATTGAATAAAGACCTTGATGGTAAACCACAAAAGCATAAATAGCACTACCGTTTGGCGATCAGCATGCTCAACTATCTTGTTGGCACCCGCCCTGAATTAGCAATGGCTGTGCATCAATGCGCCAGATTTTCAAATTCACCGATACTCTCTCACGAGAAAGCAGTAATGCAATCTGGGAGGTACCTTCTCGGCAACAAGACATGGGGTATTGTTTACAGACCCAAAATTGAGTCAGGCTTAGAAGTTTATTTTGACGCCAACTTTGCAGGTGGATACGACCCCAAACTTGTGCACGATGCAGACTGCGTGTACTCTCGTACAGGCTATGTCATCATGTATGCTGGCTGTCCAATTGTTTGGAAGAGCCAGCTACAAACGGAGATAGCTCTCTTGATGGCAGAGGCTGAATACATAGCCATGTCACAGGCTCTGAGGGAGGCCATCCCACTTATGAATCTGATGCGTGAAATCAATTGTGTGTTTGAATTGCATCTCCCAAAACCTAAATTTGTTGTAAAAGTTCATGAGGATAACCAAAGCTGCATTGCTATGGCACAATCCCCAAAGTTTTTGGTTAGAACCAAGCACATTGCAATCAAGTATCATCATTTTAGACAACATGTGGAGACTCAGTCAAATCCTGATGGATTCCTTCAGATCAAGTATGTAGACACAAATGATCAATTGGCTGATGTCCTAACAAAACCTCTTCCTTTGGATAAGTTTCTTGGTTTCAGGAAGCTGTTATGTGGATGGTAAATAAATACAGTTCAATGAGGAAGTGAGAGATTATCTGAATCTCAGTTTTAAAATGTTAAAGAACTATTTATTATTTAAAATATTTGAATTTGAAACTCTTACAAAACTAAGTGAAACTGAGCTCATATTTTGGTAAAAAAGTTGTCTTTAACTTCCTAGTTTGCTGAAATCTCACACAGTAATAACTCATGACAGTCACATTCACAAATGCAACAGTTGCCAATGAGAGGGATGATCTTTGGAAAATGACTCAGAAGAGCAGCAGAAAAGTCAAGGAAGTAAAACCTGGCATCAACAGCAATATCCTTCTCCTATACAGAAGCAACAACAAAATGATCAATCTGATCAAACTTGGAACTGGCAGCAATCTACTTTGTGGCAACAGCATCATCATCCTCTAACCGCACCTCAAGCTTAAAATCAGCCACTATCTCCAACATGCACAGTTATTATCCTATTCAAACTCATTACTCTTTACCAAGAAATATATACAAAAAATGTAGCAGAAAATGATAGATTGCAAGAAGCAAAAGAAGCAAAAGAAGCAAAATTGCATGTTGATCAAGCTCTCCATCAAGAAAAGAAAAAAGCATCCAAGGCACTTTCTCTTGTTCAGAAAGGGTCAGCAGTAAGTCACAAAACCATAGGCAAAGTAATTGATACAAATGTGGCACCCATTGCAAAATATTAAAAAGATCTAAATCATCAATTCAAAACAATTGAATGTCAAAGCAATTAACAAGATCTATTATCAACAATTGAATTAAAAGGAAGAAAAACAGGAAGAAAAAGCAGTCATCAGCACTGCTACTAACTAACTATGTGGAATTATGTATTCTGAAAGGTACAATACTAGTAAAATCTCTTACGTTAACTCTGTATGTACATTGGAAACCCCTTTACGGTACATTACGGTAATATTTTACGTTCCCTTATTCCCTCTAACAATTTTAACACCAAAAAAACGGTAATAAAAAACTCAGCATGTGGGTGTAGACAATGGCGAACAAAACCAATTTTTGGTTTTAACTCCCCCCATGCCAGCACCAATAATAGGTATTACAACACCAGATGGTGGCATGTGCTAGGTACTAGAGGGGGGTTTTCATTATCTATTAAGCTATTTTAAAGTACCTAATAAAACATGCAACTCTCGAAGTACTTAGTAGTATGACGAAATCCAGGCATTAGTTGTTCGTGAAAACTTTTCTAACTACTAGGTTTTAGTTTGTTAATGTTGATGCATTTAAAATGAAAAATGATGTCAATGTCAAATGGCCACAGCTGTTTGGTTCGCTTCGGCAGAATGCCAAAGCCTTCGTCCAGCGATCGCAGCCAATCCTTATTGCTGCGATCGTTGGGGTGATTGTTAATAGCCAATGAGAATTACTTAACAGAGTCAGTTGTTCGTGCTTTGGTATTAAACAAAGAAAAAAATAGCACAACAGACTCACCTCGAATTCCCCATCTCCGAGGCAGGTTAGCGACACCAACGATGCGATCGTCGGTGCAATGCGGTATGCTGTCGTGAGCTCGCGTTTCGTCGGCCTACGTTCCAATCGTTGAAGTGATGCCACAGCGATGGCTGCAAGAAATTGTTTAGAAGGAAAGGAATATATGATTTAGTTTCCTGCTGTGGCTAAATCAAAAAATAAAACCCAAGATAGACAATACACTCACCTGCAACATGAAGGAGGTTTAGCTGCTGGAAGATGGTTAGGGAACGGGGAACATGAGAGGTGATGTGAAAGACATAGGTGTAACTAAAAAATAAAGAACTACTGCACTCACCATCCTCTATGCACCATGGGGCCAAACAGGATTGCTGCTCATTGAAAATACAAGGTGGTCATTGCATAATGCAGCAGCAGTTTTTGCTGCAGGCAGTGCTGGCAGCTCTTTCTAGTAGCCTAAATTGGTGTGGCAGTTTGGGCAACAGGAGGGTCTGAGGCAGTTGGGGGCAATGGGAGAGTCTGAGGTGGTTCGTTCTGGTCATTTTTGGCAACTATTTGCCATTATATCATGGTCTCAATGTATGTGGTGGGTGGAGATGCTGTGTTGTTGTTGTATCTGTTGTTGTTTTGTGTTGGGGGGAATGCGGCACTTATGGTATTGTACTTAAGTATGAATGCAGTACCTTAACTACCTATCACTACCTATCATATCTGATCTTAAAATCCATAAAAAAATTATCAAATGAATAACAGTTTACAGTGTACTCGTAATATTATTTTAGCAGAAAATGGTTTACCATTTTAAAGGTTAATACATTAAATTTGAAACTATATTACTTTCATACTTTAACCATATTAATTCACCGATAAAAATATTACACAACACAAAATTATCCTCAAGATGGGTTTTCAAATCCCACAAAAAGTTTTTGAAAAAACTTTATGAGTTTTAATTCCTGCTGATTGGAACAATAATGCCTAAAAATGCTTTTTAAAATTGCTCAAAACCTGAAAAAAACTTTGGTAATCAAAATACCAAAACAAAGTGCTTACATTTGTAAATACTACAATTTGGTTTTGACAAACTTTTTTAAGTACTTAAAACCAAAATAACAGTAATAAATACTTTCCCAGAGGTATATATTGTCCAAAGTAGCCAAAAAGAGGTTTCCAATGAAACAAAGCAATACTCATTTTCATGAATTGTTGAATAGCAGTCAAATGAGTAAAATTAGTCTGTACACTGGAAAAAAATTTTCTTGCCTTCTATCACATCATTACAAGCATTTTTGCATCTTATATGCTGGATCCATTCTAGACATGTTTTGGTAAAACTACTTGAGTTTGAACATGACTCATGTTCATCTGAATGTAAATAATTCATCGTATTAGAATGAAAAATACCAAAACCTACATCATGACCTTCAAATTTGTGGTTTTACATAGCTACACCAATAACTACCATATGTTTTCTGTTTCTGACTCAAAATAAAAATTTGCTCATCCAATATGGCATCCATCTCTGAATGAAACAAATAATTGGTGAGTTAACACAGTATGAACTGATGTCCCTCCTAAGGCATTTCCAATATATGTTTCAACAGGAGTATGTTTTTTCTTGAAGATATTTTTTATTTGGTTGAATCTTGTAAAGAAAGGAGTTATTTTGAACCTCAGATCATCCAAGAAATGCTAACCTGGGAGTGAACCCTGAAACATGCCTGGACAACAAATGCTTAAGTGTGACCAACAAAACAATGATGATTTTGCCAATGGTAGTGAGCCCAGATCATTCATATCTACTTCTACTTAGACCTTTATTGGGTTAATCTTGTTGAAATCATTGAAGTTGTTTTTATTGATCTCAGCCCCATCCATTTCATTGGCCTCAGTCACGCATATTTCATTGTCATCATTGACACTGGTTCATTTCTTATGAAACCTCTAAAGTCACAGTAGCCACACCCCATATACAAAGAAGTTCAAAAATAGGAGCAGATAATGTACACAAATGGTTTGCAAGGTCGTTTGTAGTGACAATCCCCTTCATGAAACAGGCACAGAAAGATTTATTAAGACATGGAATAGACACTAGTAAATGAGAAATGTCAATTAATGATAAAATATTTTAATAGCTGGAGTTAGGAATACAAATCATTTGAAGCTACAACATGGATATAATTCTATCTGTGAATGTCTCCAGCATATAATCAGTACACATTGAGCCTGTCTCTGTTTTGGTGTCATCTCTTCACACTTCAAATTCACCTTTTCTAAGATCAATAAATTTTTGTTTGTTACATATTATTCCTACTACAACTTTGTATGCTATGTGAAACAATGCATTTCACTGCTTCCAATTCAACAGACAATAATAAGGGCAAATCATTCCAATCAGGCCAAGATTAATCATAAAATTTTTGGATGAACTGATACCTTTAACAAGAAAATTGTTAATGATTATGAAAATGAAATAATCTATTCACTTTAAGTAGTTATAAAATGGAAACCCACTAAAACAGATAATGATTAACCGAGAGTCAACAAGATAGAATAAAAATTTTGCCCATGTGCAACCACAACTTTTTTCAAAATATTTCACAATGGTGAAATCCAAATTAACTTGCTTAAAAATTTCATGTTTCAGAAGTGGTATGAATATTATATCTGTTGATCTTACTACCACACAACACCAGACCAACTCCATCCACCATTTTAGAAGTTGTCATTAGCAAGATATTTTCACTTCGGTGTTGGGCTTGTAAGGTTGAATTCATGTTGTTTGAAAATTATTGAATTGAATCAAATTTGTTAAAAACAAGCTAATACAATATAGAATTCAAATACCTTCATCATTTTTCCTTTGTGATACTTCAAAAATTAAATCATCCCCCAAAGCAAACATATTGATTGAATTTGAAATTGAATCTTTCTATATACTCATAATGATTAAATGAGATGTTTTTGTGTCTTTTTCAATTTTTCCAACAAAGGCTTCCAAAGTGGCAGACAGAGTTGATGGAGTACCAAGGCACAATGATGTCAACAATACTCATGCTTCCTATCACTTCTAAAATATAAAAAATTTAAGCTAGCCAATCTACATTTAACCATGGTATAAACTCAAAAAGAGATGATCTAGATAATTTATATTTTCTAATTGTAAAGTGATTTCCAGGAGACAAACACCTAAAAATCCCATCCCATAATTAAATAATGGTTGAAAATGACCATGGCAGTGATGAGAAAGAAAGGAGATATACTCCCCAAAAAAATTCCACAGGAAATTGTGCTCTTTAAATTTAATCATGGGTTGCATATTTTCATTTTAACATGGCGAAATATAAATTTGTAACATGAAGAATTTTCTCATGGTGTGGCTTGTTAATCTTTGTCCTTGATCCACTTGACTATCACCTACCAAAAATAGAAAATTTTTGATAGCTCATTTCCTTGAAATCTTTTGTGATTGATACATATAGTACAACTTCAAATTTCTAATGGCTCTACTTTGCATCATCAGCTACAAGGGCAAATTTGATACAGATACAACTTAGGTTCAAGTTTGTCAATTTGAGAAAGAAAATATGATGATACCTTATAATACAATGGAGTGGGACATCTCAAGAGCAAAAAATGATGGATTAATCTGTTCTTTAATCAACCAACAACAAAAAACAATTCTGAGTGTTAATATGGTTTTCATTAAATCAACATTCTGGCAATATTGCTCCTAGGCACAGGGAAACCGAAGTCTGCACTAAAATGATGCAACTAAGCCATAAACAGAAAACAGGCATGTTATCAAAATCATGCATAGGTATGTTTACCATTCCATTTATTCGGAACAATCTTTCAAAAATCAAAAATCAAAAGTTTCTTGTCATTGTATTATTTGAGACAAAAAGCCAGAAGCCACCATCAAAATCCAGCAAGCATCACAAAGGCAACACCAAGCACCCGGCAATACGCATCCAACTTCCAAGCAACCGCCAGAAGCTAGAGAACTTAGTCATAATCGTTCGTGGTTGCACGCAGCACAGACACAGATGATTAGGATCGGCGTCGCCGCCCGTTGCCCGCCGCAGCTCGCAGCTCAACCAATCTCTTCTCGAATTCTATTGTTGTAATCAGAGCCACGACTTTCCAACATCCTTTTAATTTTCAGTCTCACGAATGGAGACAAGAGGTGGTACAATTGACACAAACGGACATCTCAGGAAGACGAGGCATTATTCTTTGTGTTTTCAGCTTAATAGTTGGAACCCTGGCCTTACTCCAAAAAGCCGAGCAAGAGTGAAGGGCAATGGGGCGACATGGGTTTTAGATTGGCGTCAAATTTAAATGAACGCCAACTCTCAACGAAAGACTGCACCCGCCATATTCTAGATACCGCCACGAAACACCATCTCTTTCGGCCTCTACTGCAGGAACACTCAGGAAGAAGTTATTGAGCGAAGAGAACAGTGATAGCCAAACAGCATCATCAGCTTGTCATAACGAAAAGAGTTCCTGACTCATTCGTGAGGCTAGCTATTCACTTGCGTTGTTATTATCCCTCCTGAGCATGGACTCCCTACTCCCTTGACTGCCAAAAGGTGGAAGGTGGAAGGTGGAGGAGAAAGGAATTTTTCACACAGCTTAGGGGGGGGGTGGCACCGGCTGCCGTGACTTGCTACGAGCTTCATAAAAACAAATATTTATATTGCATTTTAAATGATGGATCGTTGCTCAATGTAAGAAACTCATTGAAAGGACCGTCATATTTGGCACGGGAGGATGAAGGCAAAAACAAAGCTCCTCAATGCTCTCAACTGTCAATAGCAGATAATTCCATGGGTAAGAACGAAGTTTTTCTTGTGTACCCAACTGCAAATATTCGGCTCAAGAGGCGAACTTGCTAGAAGAGGAGTCTGGATTGCCGTGACCGATTATGCCTATGGACAAAAGCCTTATCTACCACGTGTCTCCTTGTTGTCGATAAGTTGGGAGCCAATTGCAAGGGTGGGAATAAACAAGGTCTGTGTTTAAAACTCTTTGATCAGACGATATGTCTGTCACTTTTGCATCTCCATTCATCTTCTGTCAGAAATAAGAAGTATTTGGCTAGTTTGAAGAAGAATAACCATTAGAAATTTATTTTTGTCAAGGTTTTGCCATTGAAAACAATGAAATGAAGCACTTACTTCATATTTTAGATGAATTCGTAAGAAGTGTAAACTATTATGATTAAAACTCTAGTCACTGCAAGGCATGTAAGAGTTTGTGAAATTTGTTGCTAATAAGATTCTTGTTAGCAGGGTGTCTTAGCTACAATAACAACACAGGCAGAGACATTTTTTCACATCAATCATTTGCCATTTTGTTTTGTACTGTATTTTATGTTGATGCTAATTAAGCTGTAAAAAAATTACAATGCACTGCTAATACAAACATTAAAGAATGATAACCATGTTTTGTCAAGAGCAAAACTCATTTGCTACTATGAAATCTAAATATTATTTTTTACTAAGATATCAACTGAGCAATGCCGATGCTACAGTTGCCATAGTTCACAGAATCTAATTCATTCAAAGAGGCACTGCAATGTGCTTTAAATAACAGGACTAAACATGCTCTTGATAGTTATGAAAGAAAAATAAGACTAGAATGGTAAAAAGCAAGAAACCAAGACACAGTCAGCTGGAAGTGTAATTAGACAAGACCAAAAACTTTGGTCAGGGTTTCCCAAATCAATTTTTTTTTCAAATTCACTGTTTTTCCACACTTTCTCAATTATTAACTCTTGTTTATTTTACATTTTACATGGACCATCTTTCACTACAGAAGAGTGCCACTGAAGATGCCAATTTTTAGCAAACCTTGCAGTTTTTGCAGAGCTGTCAGTATTGGTCAATAACAGAAGAGCATTGTTTGTAATTTGTAAGGTCTTCATGAGTTTATCTGATTTTGTTTGGGATAGCATGCACTTTTTCAGTTTCTCAAAAAACAATAATTCAATATTTCACTGTTGTTTGTCTGTAAAATCTCCTATGCACAAAAGTTTGGCAGGACTGGGCATCTTAGTGTTTAAATTTATCTTATGGCTAATATTTTTCCAGTTGTAGAGTTTTGCAGCCCCATTCCAAAAGACTGCACCAACAAGAATTTACTCTTTTTTTCTATTTTTGATGATGATGAAATAAGTCTACACAAACAGATATAAAGTATGTCTGATACGCTCTCATCACTTCTTGTACAAGAATAAGTGGTGTCACTGTCATTATTATTACTATGTTGTAAGATTCTTGATTTCTTAAATTGAGCAATTTCAGAACTCTTGTTGATATTCCTTCCATACAGAATTTAAAGCACCAGATATGCCATGAACATCAAAAAGACTCCCCTGTTTTGCCACTGAAAGTGTAAGATGCATTTTGGTCAAAAATAAAATATCTTTTTTGTATAGTTACAAAATAAATCAGTGGTATTTCGCAAAAGTGTATCCTCAGAGAGCTCAATCAAAATCAGAAGTTTGAATTAAAAAATAGGAGTGCTGTCTGTGGATGATCTTTCCCCTATTATAGCTAGTGAATATTCCAAAAAATATATTTTTGTTTGTAAACAGGGGTACTATATTTATGAAAGACATTGTATCAAAGGAGGCGTTTTGTACCTGAATTGTCTATTCACAAATAGAAATACCAACTTTGATTATTCAATATTGGTATAGCTATAATTACTCACATTCATCTAACATGTATCTGAACAAGGACAAACCAGAATATTTATTTTTGTATTTCAACAACTTGAACAAATCATTATTATGATAAATAGACTTGGAAACCTAATTCCCATGATTTAGCTATCAGTTACAACAAAATTCCAGTTTGCGAGACCCAATAATGACATGATTTATTATTGTCTATTTTCAAGTTTATTGCAAAAAATATAAGATGCAAGGGAATATGTGCCTTTACAGATCTCTCCTGTTTATTATCTAGAGCCTAATAATTCAAAACTTTTAGATCTTTTTTTAAGCAGGATGATGTCAAAAGCATCCGAAAGGCTCCCCTGTTTCTCTACTGATAATTGAAGGATTATGTTGCACAAAAACTCAACAACATTCAAGCCTAGTAACAATTTTTATTGCATATCAATGGTGTTTGAAGAAGATCAAAATACACTAGTTTTTCATCATAGGGACTATCAGTGAGCATTCAATCTGTAAGTTGTGAGTGCTTCCAAAAATTGGTTGATCATTTTATATTTTTGTAGCTTTTGAGAACTCAAAAGGAGAGGTTGGATACTTTACCATTTTTTGGGATCATTTAAAACATGATTTTTGTGACTCAATATTAGCGTATGCTCATGCTATCTTGAGATGAGTGCTGCATGCAGCTGAAGAAATAATAATTTAGAACAGCAAAAGCAAGTGTACTTTATGACGTTTGATTCTTGAGAAACTGTAAAAATAAAAAGAGATATTAATTTGTAAATCCTTTTTTGATTTCATTGAATTTTAATGATAAGTATTGCAAAAAAACAATCCAAAATAAATATTACTAGGTCTAAAATGTCCCTTGTTATCAGTTGTGACCCAGGAGAAAACCATTAAAGTACACACAAAAAATAAAAAATCTTATACCTCTAGTATTCTAGCCCATTTTTATTTTTTATAATTATTGCAAGTAATCCAAGCCAACATATTTACAGCTGTGTCTAAAGTAAATAATTAGAGAAATAATAATTGACACACTTCAAAACTGGTGATGGGTAATAGGACCAAAGTTAGATAAGAAAATGGTATTGAACAGAGCAACCAACACTGGTAAAGTGTGTTTGACTCTGACAATTGATCAAGCTGAAACTGGAGATAATTATGTTAGCATTTCTGTCAATTGATGGTAATTGATCATGATCATGGGCTATTTTTTGATGAAAAACTTAATGAGACATCAGCAGGAAACAAAAAGAATGGAATGTTTTAGACCAATCACTTATTTACTGTGCACATACAATTATGTATGTACCAATACTACTCTGCAAAGGTGTATATAATATTTTAATGATGTTAATTTTTCTGGTAGAGTGCAACAAAGATCAAATAAATTTCTTAGAATTTTTATATTTTTTCAGGGTAAAGTAAAATATTGCAGCCAGCCATTTAGAAACCAGTCACCCCTAACAACAATAATGAGAATTCTTCATAAGTTTCCAAAAATTCATACCTTTGTGCCTCAATGAAAAAGTACCTCTAATGGCTGCTTTCATATTAGTATGTATGAGAGTAACACACTTAGGTACTAGGTACCTAGTTACAAATTCTCTATTGGAACATGGCCATGACATGGAGAGTCAGCATCACTGTGGTGGCAACAAATGTTGTGATGCTACAATGATGATACCACATATAACACTCCCTACACAATGGATAGTAAAATCTACCTATATCTTACATTTCATGTGCTTGGTTAGGTCAGAAAAAAAAACAAATCATATTTTTTCAATTTTGGGCACATGGCAAGGCAATGGTGACAGAATATAAAAGAAGCCACATATTAAGTAGTGTGGACTCATCCATCTCTGATCTTTACATTTACCATCACTCTTAAAGGTAAAGATACCTTAGATGATTAGGCTTGTTGGAAGATAGTTAACACCATTATCCCTTCGTCTGTCCATCTAATCGCATATGCTATAGTGGATTAGAATCAATTTTTAACTAGCGCTACCTAGTAAATTAAGCCTTTTGT
>JALLOT010008778.1:0-10040 GCA_036939595.1 Thalassiosira livingstoniorum
TGCAAAAATTATCAAAAGCTAGCTAACGGTTAACTGAAAAAAAGTTAAAAATTTATTAAGAAAAGATCCGTTTTTGATGGAGTTAAAGAACAAGCCTACTAGAACAAGCCTAGAACAAGCGCTCAAGCAAAATTTGCATTTTGTCAGCAAAATCCATACTTGTACTACTTCGATCGTCACTTATTTTTTCATTATTTTTAAAATAGGCAGAGTCTACAATCACTTTATTCCAAGGACTACTTCTGCGGGTTCCAACATAAAATCATACCACGTTTTGCGCTAGGTAGAATCATTTGACAAAAAACACTGAAAAGTGTCAATTAGAAATAAAAAAAGTCTATTGCCTTCAACCCCTCAAAAGTCTGGTTCCCCTATATCTCATGTTTAGTTATCTACAACCTCCAACATTCATTTGAAATCCACTCCTTCTGTTGATGAACAAGATGATTATTTGTCTGGTAGTGGACCCTTGAATTCTTTCATTTTCTCCACACCTACTTCTTCTCTTTAACAATCTTCCTTTGGTCAATCTTTCATTAACTCTGCACCAAAGTATCAGTTGGATGAGACCACAAAGAATGAGATCTCCTTTCAGCATGAAGGTTATCCAATGAGAGGGGATGATTCTTTTTCTTTGATCATGTTAGTTATTCAACCTTCCAGAGATCAGGGTGTTGATCCAACAGATCATGCTATTGAAGGTGTTCACAAGTATTTGGAGTGTTTGAAACAGGGAGACTCAAAAGTGACTATCTAGACTGTATAAGGAAGTCCAACATCTGGAT
Source organism: Thalassiosira livingstoniorum (assembly GCA_036939595.1). NCBI lineage: Eukaryota > Bacillariophyta > Thalassiosirophyceae > Thalassiosirales > Thalassiosiraceae > Thalassiosira > Thalassiosira livingstoniorum. Next base: position 786 of record JALLOT010008778.1, read on the forward strand.
CCATTGTGACTAGTAGATTTTCAATCCTTTCCAATGGTTTTTGTGGAGTTGGAGGCTTTTTTGAGTTTCCAGGTCCCTATTAACTCAATGAAGTCTGGGTCAAGGATGAAGAGGGGAATCCAAAAAAAGCAACTAGTTGTTCATGTCAGCTTTTATTTCACATCCATCTTATGCCTTGAGTATGTACTGCACATTGCAAATGTAGTTGGGAATAAACATAGCCTAGCATAAGAGCATAGGAGCAAGGTCTTTTTGGGCCTTGTTTGGAGTATGTGTTGCACTCTGTCTCCATGACCTGCAATCAGTTTGTATACTGGAGCTTCCAAGGCTGAGCAAGATCTGATTAAGGAGTCAGGAGACAATACACATTTTGGTATTGACTTTCCTCATTTTGTTGTAGCCTTGCAACTTGCAAGACACAAGAACCATCAAGCTCAAGTACATACCAAAACATATTCTTTAACAGATGCCAAAGGAGGCTACTTACAGTAATGACTTGGGAAAGAGTTTTGATATTATTGTAAGGGATGTCCATGTCAAACAGATGCAACCTGATTTTGATGGATTGAATGAGACTTAATGGTTAAAGTCTCACTTCAATAACAAAGCAATAATTTTAGAGATGCCAAAACCTAGTACCTTGAAGATTCCTTGGCTGGAGTTTGCTCAGAAGGTACTTATTTGTAAGCAGTTCAATCACCACATTACCACTGTTGATAATATATTTCACATTCTCCTTCTCAATAAATTCATTCAAATCAAGATAACAGATCCAGACACACCATGTCATAATAAAAATCTACTCTTCTTTGTGAGCTCTTAGTACCTCTGGAACTGGTTTATGGTGTTAAACTCCTTGATTGTATGGTTCTTAACCTCTCTTCAGCCAAAAATAACTGCAACACAATGACACTATCCAACACCACAGCTCACTTGGATTGTGCTACCAAATTTCCAAATGAGTTCGGAATTTATCTCTATCATGTCTTGACCAAGGTCAAGGGTTTTAGTTCTAAGTGTAGAAAAAAGTTTATGGTGTGCTTTGATGAGGATGTTTGTATGCTTGATCCCTACTCTTCCTTCAACTTTGAGACAATGACTGTCAAATATAAACATACTTCAAACTATGATATCTACATTGACAATGTTATTAATTATTAATGAAGGTCTACTTAATCCAATGACTCTGGAGCCTTATTTGGAGAAAATTCCACACCTTATCTCAAGCAGGGCAAGATGCATTGGCATTGTAGTGATGGAAGTGTGGGCTAAAAGATGAACTTCAAGGATAAATTATCAGATGTTAAATCAACCAATGAGGTTGGTGGGAATACTTTACTTAACACAGTCACATCAACTGCTGGTGGTGAATCCTTTCATTCATGTAATGCTGGTGAGAGGAATCTGTCAGGAAAGACATATTGTCTTAAGGAGCTTCACCTTGCAGTGCCTAGGGCAATGTGGATGATTGCTCTGATACAATGGATGATGTTATGGATGATGACTCAGTTATTTCAGCCATCTTGTCAGTATCTCAAGACTCTATGCATGCTGCCACAGCTTCTAAAAGTAAAGCCCTTCATGCGGTACAATGCTATGAGGCAAAGGTGGATCTATGGACTAAATATGGTGTGCTAAGAATTTAAATGGAGGAACTATGCAAATCTACTGAGCACATGTCAGGTTATAAGGATATGGATGGACATTGGAATGTGATTGATATGGATCAGGAGGGCATGGCTCATCCTGCTTTGTTAGAAGCAGATGAGCCATGAGTTGGGGGGGTTGCCTTGATTGGGGGCACAAGTTGAGGTTTGTTTTGTTCTAGTGCCCATGGGGAAGTGGAGGCATCCAGAAGACACCTACAATCATAGCACCGTACAGGTGTATTCCAATCACTACATAATCATCCACATGTAAAACTTAGCCATAAAATTGAAAAGAAATTATCTGTCAAAAATAAACCTACATTTGAAGAATTGCATGAGGTGGTGGATATTAAAGTATGTCCAAAACATTACATGAACAAGATCTTCAACTTAAAGCAAAACCTGCCATTTAAATTTCAGCAACAGAAACAGGATGCTGTCATGAGTTCTTTGCAGGGTCAGTTGAACAACTCCTATGGAAGCATATCTTCAAACTAAGACTGATGATGATGACACTGTTTGTGTTATATTTGAAAACCAAAATGGCCTGCTGAGCATATTCTCTCAGAACTGGAAAATTGGTAAAAACAAAAAAATTATTTCCAACTATCAACCTGATGTTGTCATGGCCAATAAGGATCAGATTCAATTTGGGATTGTGAATTATGATAAGCAGCTTGGTGAACTCATTGCACCAGGTAAACAGAAATGTATTTTGCTTGGTTACAACAAGCATGAAAGTGTTGAGTGACACCAGAAAGGAGAGACTTTGGTTATGGCCTTGGGAATGCTCTCTTCATTTTTCAAGGACTCTGGAAAAGACACACCAGGTCTAGGCTGCTGGTGTTGGATCCAAGTTGGTCATGGATTCCACACTACTGTTCTTCACATATTCAGGGTCATATTTGCAGAAAGAAGTCCACAGTGTGGGATCAACATACATGTAACTTTCACAAGGGTGGTGAGCTCTGTAACCCAAGATCTTTGTGGAAACTTCATTTTGCATCACTGCTGGTGTCTGGTGTAGTGACAAGACAAAGGCTGGGAGGTGATTCTCTTGGCTGACTTATATGAGGACGCTTATTGAGGCTGCTTTGTTTTTGTTAGATGTCTGAGTCTTCCAGATATTCAAATGGCAGAAATATCCTCTCCTATTGTCTTGGGTTACAATGCTCCAGCTTCACATATTGAGGGTGAGAAATTTATTCTTGTTGAACTGACCTCTCAAGGGGCAAAATGTCTTGCAATGAAGATTCATCATCAGGGTTTTGGTGTTGGTGACCACCATCTGTATGCCTTAAATTTCTGTGGTTATTTGGTGTGCTACACTATCCATTTCTATCCATTATAACTTACCATTCTTGCAAGTTACAATGCAAAAGTCAGAGGATTGTTCATAATTACAACAAAGAACTGAAACAATTGGCAATCCATCATTGTCTGCTTGATAAGACCTTTGTCCTAGAAGACCAAGCAACACAATTATTACAAGGTTTAGCAATCTTTGAGGATTATCAATCTTCCATCAATGTGTGGGACTCCCAGCTTGAAAATCACAAGTTGGTCTCTTAGTATAAGGTGTTAATACCTGGTACAACAATAATATTGACTTCTGTCCTGAGTTGGGGGAGTGAATACATCAGAAACATCTCTATAAATAATGAAGGATCCCAGGAACTTTTGATGCTCATGCAAGACTCATGATCTTGGAGATCCCACCTTCAACTCTCCTGAAGATAGGGAACAGTGTATTTTAGATTGTGATGTGCAACTTCAGAACTTAATCTCTAAGGCACCAAAATTGTGTTGGAAGCATCTTCAAAACCATCTTGATGCTGCAAGCTGCCAGAAAGAGGAAGGACAGAAATACATAGAACACTATCATTACAATCCTTCAGCAAAAATAAGTCAAAGGATTGGTGGATCACTAATCCCACTACAAATATCAGGTGAGGTATTTCTGTTGGTGCTATGAATTATATTGATCCTGTTGTCTCATTACAAACCACAAGGATGACCTTGAGGATCACTCCATGGATAAACTCAATAAAAAACATAGGGAGGCATTTGGTGCACCAATCTTCAATCAACAGATTTTTGATGATTTAGTTACTGCAGCAACTCAGCTATAACTATTGCCATTCCAAGTGGTGAATATGTTTTTCCAGAGGATACAGATCCAGAAACTGTAGCCCTTTGCAAGTAAGCCACCAAATCACATGCCAAACTTCCTCCAAAACACACTGCATCTTTCATCTCCTATGATGACTTCCAGCATTGGTGGGAAACTTTTGATGAATGGATAAGGTCTAGCTACTCAAAGCTCCACTATGGACACTACAAAGCAGCCTCCCATGATGACCATATTACATACTTTCACTCATGGAAATTTTCCACATGCTCTAAAGCAGGTGTTCCACTCAAGAGGTGGGGTAACTGTTTGACAGTTCTGCTTGAAAATATCTTTGGAGTAGTTATGATGGAGGATATAAGTAGTATTTTGTTGTTTGAGGTGGATGCAAACTTCTGGACAAAGCTAATATTTTCTCAGCCCATGATGAGTGAAGCCATTCAAAACAACCTCATTCTGGACAAGCAATTTGAAAAAGAGTCACTAATGTGAAGAGGGTTCTTTAGTCAAGACCCTTGTGTCAGGTGTGGCTCACATGAACCATACACTTACTGCTGGCTCTAGTGGTGACCTGGGTCAATGGTATGATAGGGTGGGACATCAGTTTCAGAGTCTGGCATGCCAGGTCATGGGTGTTCCCAAGTGTGCAGTTGTAATGTGGCTCCTAGTGATGCAGTCCATATTATTTTTTCTCAGTACTGCCTGTGGCATATCTTTGAAGCGATATGGAGGCAAAAATGGGGATCCAATTATGGGTGTGGTACATGGTAGTTGCCTTGATCCTCTTGGATTCAATGCTCTTAGTGCTTTGATTATCAATAGCTATTGGGATCAAGGTCATGACATTACACTTGTCTCTCCCAGGTCCTGCTTTGCTCTTTAAATTGAAGCAATCATGTTTGTTGATGACTCTTACCTTCTCCATTTTGCTTCAGATTGTGCAATTGAACTTAAGGAGTTTGATTGGAAAAAACAAACTGTTATCAATGACTGGGGCCGACTGGTGGAGGCCACTGGAGCAATTCTCGAGTCCAAGAAATGTCATACATATATTATGACATGATGTTTTGTTTGTGGAAAGGTGGTACTACTCAAGAAAGCAGATACGTCTGAGATCTTGTTTACCATTCCTCAGCCTAATTCTGATGAAGCTTCTACTGTGATTCCACTCAAATGCATTTATGACTTGTCTAAGGGTCTTCGTGTTTACTTCTGTCCTGCTGGTAACTTTTCCAAACACACAAAGAAAATAATCATTAACAAGACCATGACTTGGAAAGACATGATTCAGAAATGACCTCTGGTTCAACATTACATTTGGTTATCTTTCACAGCCCAGCTTCCTCCTTCCATGAAATTTGGTATGTGTTTCATTTCTTGTGATCCAGAGGTGCTTGAAAAATAATTTCAGTCTGTCTATTACAAACTTCTTCCTTAACATCACCAAAGCAATCAGAACTCTCCCCAAACAATTTTAAGGTCTTGGTGTACTTAATTTCAACATAGAGGTGCTTTCTCTGAAGTTGGACTTTCTGTTTTGTCAATGGGACATGCCTAATTTGTTGGGGCAGACCCTTTGGGTGGTTTATGAGACCATGTGGCTTGAGTTAGGAATTGAAGATCATCTTTTCTCCCTGTCATATGATTATGATAGATATCACTTCCTCTTAAAACTGACACATGGTTCTGTAATTTATGGCAGTTGTCACACTATTCCAAGCTTGGGTCTTCATTACTGAAAAGTGTATCATTATCATTCTATCTTCTTGGTAGGGTGACTCTCCCATCATGTTGTCTCCTATTACACAGGGACACTTTACTGACCAGCAACTCATTTCTATCAATAGAATTTAAATGTTCTAGATCTAGAGGCCCTACTCTCTAGCATACATCATACTATCAGATGGCCTTTCTTTGGATCCATCAGCCTTCACACAAAAATGCAGAATCAGTTGATGGAAGTTCTTCTTGTGTGAACAACTTACAGGGGCTGATTTGGGGGGGTGAAATAAGGCTTTTAAATCCCTCTTCTCCAGCAATGAAGTTCTTCGTCCTCATCTGGGCCCTTTCACTACCCCTCACCATGTTGTGCAACCTTGGTTTGCTTCACCAAAATGCTCTTCCCTCTATTGCCTAATGTCTCCACATTATTATGACATCTATTGGCAGGTTCAGACTGTTTACTCTCATCAATGTTTTGATTTATTCAAATTTTATTTTTTGTCCAATGCAGGTCTGTGTCCTAAAGAATGCTATGCTAGTGTTGTGGATCTCTCTCCTGCTACAGTTGACCTTCACTCAATCAAACCAGTGTATGTCCCTCCCTGCCAAGGACATATATCCTTTCAAGGCGTTCTGTCTTCCTTTGGTTGTGAATCTTTATTTAAGAATATGCAATATGAAGGCGATGGTTCATGGCTTGCATACTTATTAGCAGCTGGTACCCTTTGGTCTGTCTGTGATGGTTCATATGAAAGAGAGGTTTGTCCTGATGTCTGCAGTGCATCTTTTTGTATCTCTCTTGCATTTCCACCCTTAGGACACTAAAATGTTTTGTCTCCAAGAGGTCACAAATGGCTGTTAACTATGATGGTGAAGGTCTAGAGACCATGATGATTGTGCAAGCTGTCAAAGCAATTACAATATCTGCCCCTTCACTTGTTTTTGGCTCTCTGCCTGTCCGCTGAGATAATTGTGCCAATATAGGACATGGCAACAATTCCACCAGTTCCCTGCCTCCCCAACAAACTCAAGATGATATCATTTGCTTGCTCAAAAATAATATTCTGTCAATCCCTGTCAGCTTCAATTTTTGCATGTTAAAGGACTCTTTGACATTATTCTTTGATGGAACCAACTTTCATGGGATCAGCAATGGAATTGTTACTGTAATGCTGATATGCTAAGGATGCTCTACTAACTTTGTTGTTTGCAACAAATGACTTTATCATCAGTTCTTTACCGGGAAAAAACCTGAAGGTTATGGTGGATAATGTTAAATGCTCATCTGCTCTCAAGAAACAAATCTATCACTACTGGGGTGGCAAAGTAGCTTGGACTATTTTCTTTGTGCGAAGAATAGTCCAAGCTACTTTGCCACCCCAGTAGTATCTAAACAAATCTATCACTACTGGGGTGGCAAAGTAGCTTGGACTATTCTTCGCACAAAGAAAATAGTCCATAGTGCTAACTTTCATGAGGTAGACTGGGATGCTCTAGAACCTCTCTCCAAACCAAGGGGTCCTTTGTTTCAGGCCTGGTTGGTCAAGTACATTACTTATTTTTGTGGCACAAATAGGCAGCTGAATTGGATCAATAAAACCACAGAGAATGAATGTCCAAGCAGCAGTAATCTTGATGAATCAGGCAATAACATCTTACTTTGTTATGACCCCTCCATGTACAGATGCTGGAGAAATCAGTTGAGAAGTTGCACCTTTGGCTCCTTAAAATGAAGACACAGTTGTCCTTTGTCAAGGCTATTGTTAAATATATTTTAAGCCAATGAATCAAGACCCTTCTCCAGTGTCTCCCCTTGTTCAGCCCATTTTATGATGTTACATACTCTCAAGACAGACTAGGTTGGACTTCTTTCATGGATGGTAGGGTTTCCATTTGGTTTTATGATTATAGACTGTAGAAAATGACAGCTCAGCATTGCCAAAGTAGGGCAAGGATATGGGTGAACACGTTAGTGTTGAAAATAATCAATATTATTCACACTCAATGGCTCTTCCAAAACCAAGTCATTTCCCACAAGATTGATGACTTACTCCAGATGAAGACTCAAAGATGTTTGACAACATCCAGGCTCTGACTAGCACAGAAATTTTGGGTCTTCTCGTTCTCAAGGATCACCACCATCTCCTCAAGATTGGTTCTGACAGGCTTGGTGAAGGACCAGCAGCTAATAGAGCATAGTACTGGATTAAAGAAATGGAATTGGCCGTAGAGGCTGGTATACATGCTCATTGTCTCTGCTTGCAATCCCATCTGGATGCCAGTAGGATCCCTCAATGTCCCTGTGTCACAAAGGCAACTCATGCCCATCCTTCCATCACTGCTTCCTCTTGCCTCTCTGATTCTACTCAATTCCCTTCTGATGTAGCTGCCACCAATGTTCTGCCCTCTGATCCTGTTGTTCTTACTGCTTGTAATATGTGGTTCCAAAAAAAATGTGTGGTATTTATTGTTGTTGTGTATTAATTCAATTGGTAAATTTATTTCCTACTACTACAGTAGTAGGTGTTTATGGTCTTGTGCTGTTGCTGTACACACATGCAAAAAAAGACAAAAGTTATGACCTGCTTTAGTCTCTACAGGGCAATTTTTTAAGATACATTTATGAGTTTGTGAAAACCATGGAATACTACAACAAAAATGCAAATATGGTTTCAGTATACTGTGGTAGCAATGTTTGGATGCAAGGAGGCAAAACTAAAATCTTGACCAAACTGAGATGGGATCTATGCCAACCAAAATCTGGATCAGCTAGTGAAAGGATTTGAAAAAATTATGCTACCATTATGAAGGACACTGCCAACACATCATGACATTGGTGCTGACAAAGGCTAGGGCCTACACCTGCTATCAAAGCTCCATGGGCAATACAGAACATATGGAGAAGTTTAAAACCATATGCAAGATAGCAGAGCAGCAGAGAGGGGCCTTCACCAAGCTGCAGTTGATGTCCAACAAGGGAAAGAAGCAAGGACTTGCTTCTTTGTTTCCACCAGATGAAATAAAAATGATGAAGGAAGAGGTGGAACATAAGGTGAAAAACTGCCTGTTTATCAAAAATCTCAGTGGGGAACGCTGTGGGGAATTTAAAATGGCACTGACAAAAGCATATTTCAGAGGATCAGATAACTGCCCGAAGACCATTGGGCACATTGTCTTGTATGCCACAAACTGCCAGAGCATGACCAGAGACGGAGGATGGATGGCGCAAACAACCAATCTGATACAACCAACAACCTGATGAATGGGCAGGACTGAAATTTTGCAGAAGCATCAAAAAGCTGGATCTAAGAAGAGTGGAAACAGAGGGAGCAAACACTATGTGTGCACCTAGGAGGACCACCTTTTACAAGACTATTCAGTGGTGGTAAGTGTAAAGATGCTACACAAAAGTAAAAAGAATTTGCTGGAAAAAGACAAGCAGGTCAATTCTGAATTCAAGGGTGGCAGTTCAAGCAGGAGTAGTGCCAGCAGTGACAGCATCTTCAGAGCTTTCAACAAATGCCATGACTGGGATGATAATGGAGATGATTGCAATGATAGCAGTTTCAGCAGGGGAGAGGCCTAAATGTATGTGAAGTTGTGGAACAGTTTGACTGACCACAACATGCTCCTACAATTGGTATCATATGTGCCAATGACCCTGATTTGGCTTAAGACAATGATTGACAAAATTTGGCTCATTGTCATAGGCCCAATTCCTGCATATTTTATTATTTAAAAATAGACCCAAAA
>JALLOT010008798.1:0-11814 GCA_036939595.1 Thalassiosira livingstoniorum
GCGGAAAGCCATGGCACAACACTCTGGAGTGCGAGACACTCCGGAGTGTAAAAAAAGTTCCTCTTCCCGGCATACTTTTCATGTATCTTTTTCCAGTTTACTTATAGCATTATAACATCCTGTAATCTTATGATTATTAATGATGCATACTACCTATGTACCATACTATTGTACTTTGATAAGGGCAATCGACGTCTTGTTGCCCGGTCGATCGCCCAGCCAGCCGGCCTTGCTTGGATCAACTTGGATACCTTACCATACTTAACACTTTCCCATGCTTCACACTTTCCCACACATCGTCATCTCCGTCCAGCCCGCCAGCGCCGCCAAGCCTTGCCTGTGCCTTCGCCATGATAGTTACCTAGTATTATGAAACTGCAGTTGCTGAGTACCAGACAGACGCACAAAGAATCGACCATCCGGCCACTTTTCCGAGCTCTCATCTTGACAATAACCCAGAATAGAAGTCATTTCTAATTTTCACCAAAAAACTTATTGGGGCACTGAGTGCTCAGTTAGGCTCAGTTGCTACTCGTGTTGAAGACAGGGCAGATCAGGGCAAGATTAGTATGGTAGGCAGACAGTACAATAGAGAGTGTAAAACAGTGCAAAGCCTTTTCCCCAAAATGCTTGCATAAGGGATTGCAGCAGAATGCATTGCATGCATCTGCATGCATGGTGAATGCAGCCAAGTTTTAATTTATCGCGGACAGATCGCGAATCTAGATACCATTAGTACCATTCAAATCTGTCCTCGAATATCGAAGTCCTGCCTACACTATGTAGCCCTGCATTGCTGGGACGAAATCAATCATTTTTTTACTCCGTTAACATGATTGACTCATAGACTCCACCACAAACCAATCGTTTTCTTTGTGTGGAAAGTTGGTGCAACGCACAAAAAAGTGTAATAACCAACACCATACACTTACTCCAAGATACTCCTCTAATTTTTTGTATCTATCTGTTGCATAATCTTTTTCATGAAATAACTCATTTTCAAAACATGTGCTGCTTATCGTCAACTTATGCCACTATCCCAAAGTATCAATGTGGAATTGCCATGGCTTCTAAGCCAATGGTGGCATCGAATTCTTTGCCAAATCAAGCACCAACCACCCGAAAAACGAAAAAGAAGGTGACAATAGCGTCATCTGTGACGGTGCATCAAATTTACGAATCTTCCAGTGAAATGACCGCATTCGAGAAATCGAGCTGTTATTACAGTCCCGAAGAGCTCGAACGTTTCAATCAAGAAGTCAAGGACTTTCGCAGAACTCTCGCTGCCAGCACGAATCTTTTTCCAGACGGAGCGAAATACCCAACTGCCCGAAACTGCTTGGAAGCACACGAAGCATTGCGCGGGCTCGAGCTGCACATTTGCCAAGAACGTTTGCGAAACAGGCTAATAGCGAAACAAGCCGTCATCAGCTACCAAAAACATTTGAGTTCAACGAACATGGATAGAAATCAACGGGATGCTTACCTAGCAGCCATCAGCGCAAAAATGAGCAAATGGTCGAATTCCATTGCTGTGGAAACAGCAAGGCTGGACTCGTTGGCAGCACGTGTTGGCGATTTTGATCAGGTCCACGGTGCCATTTTCGAGCCGGTTCACCTTCCTCCTTTTCCGACTTTGAAAAGACGCATTGCTGAAGAGGATGACTGCAATGGGAGGAGAAAGCGAGCCAGATGTGCGTAAGCAGTAATTAATGGAATGTGGCTAGATTCTTGTACATATGAGTAGTTTTGACTGGCAGTGAACTTGAACAACATCGAACGTAACTCTTTTTGCGAATGCAATGCATTTATATGGTGTATAATAAATAAAATGATACTAAAATACTGAGATTGATATAAAAATATTTTGGCGTGTTCAAACTGAAGTTCTAACGTACTGGATTGAAGATTGAATTGTGTTATTCCACTATGAATATCCCACAAAAGCATTTCGTTTGCCATGCTTGTAAAGAAAGATTCTCGTATCTTCAAACAGAGGTGCCATTGTGTTGTTACGCAAAATTGGTTGAGCAATCGAAGTCAGAAATGAAGCATTGTACTTGTGGTAATTTGAAAATGAACATTTGTGTAAAGAAATTTTTGTCTGAAATATGATGTACTTGCTTGGTCTTTTCAAACTTGTAGATTATCACAGATATTCTAGCATTTTATTATTATTAATAGCTGCTTTTGCAGCTAGAAGTTGTTCCTGTTTGTTTACACTTTTTGAATGTTAGGATACTTTCACAATGGCATTTCATTATTTTATGTATTCATTTGTATTTGCTTTTTAAAAATTTTTGAAAAAATGAGCCTTCAATTAAGTGAACCATCTGTCACAAAGAGTCAAATGGAGTGATACAGCAATTGAAAGATATTATTTACTAACTCTTTCTTGCAGTCATTTTGTTGTCTGAATAGCATTTTTAAGTGTAAAAAACAGTCATTAGTCAAATATTTTCATTACTGTTTTATTAAAATGAGCACAACTACCACTGTAAGTGCAAAGCATGAAAAAAATTAGATTTTATCTCCACAGAGCTTGGTATTTTCTAGAGGGAAAGTTCTCCTCTCAAGGGGTTTGGCAGTTTGGATACACTAAAATATTTTATACAAATGTAAAAAAAACATGATTGGATATTTAAAGGCACTGAGAACATCATTTGAGGACATATTTGAACATCATTCCAATACAAACAGTGGTTTTCTGAATGTAAATAAATGTTTTGGCACGATTATCTAGTTTTTGACATATTTCATTGTTAGCCCCCCTTAACAAACTATATTTCAATCCAATTGGAGGAGAACTATTTCCTTTTCTTTGTAATGAAATGAATGAAAAATAATTCATTTCAGGGGTGAAAACTATAATCTACACAGAGAGTTCAGTAAAAGGCTGGTATCAAAAAAAATCATTCCAGGGTGTTGCCATTTTGGTGAGTTGGTGCTATTATTATAAGATTATATAAAAAAATGCACAGAATATTAAAGCTTTGTATTCTGTTCCATTTTGGCAGGTGTTTTGGTGCAGGGAAATCAAAAATTGTTGGACAATAATCCCCAACATTTTATATTAGTCAAGATTGTGTAATATGAGTGCTATCTGTGCAGTTTCAACGAGCCAAAAAAATAGAATTTCATTGGTTACGAATATTGGCTTAGGACATGTTGATGCTCATATACAGCAACAAGCCACAAATAATGAATAAATATATTTTCAAACCAAACCGTAGTATCACCTGACTCTCTTTTGTGCAAGTTATATCAAGAAAACTGAGCAGCAAAAAGGACATTGTGTTAAAATAAATTGTCAAAATAATTTTCCTAGTTTAATATGACTTTTTGGTTTTCCCACTTTATTCTTTGGAAACTCATAAGGGGCATTCTTTTTAATTTTTTATTGCAATTAGTATTGAATTATATACTTCCTGAATTCAGACCTTAGATGCTGTCACTTTTGTTTTTAGAACATATTCAAAATTATTTATCACTTTCTTTTGGGAGATTCACACACCCTTTTTTCTCAGAAAATCTCAAAAATAAACAGTATATTGGATACAAAGTACTTTTCATAAGTTTCAATGACAAAATCTTTCATGTCTTTTGCCACAGACTTATTTGGTTTCAATGTAAAGTGATTTCTTCCAAACAATTTTAGAGTTCTCTTTTTCTATCAGTAACTCCTTGCATAATGACATAATTGAGATTCACTATTTCTCACACTCGTTAAGCAACTGTGAGATTTTACTGTCTGTAGAAGTTTCATATTTGATCCAAGGCTACATTCTTTGCCTTCACTTCTATATTGCAAGCATCAAATTCAAATGCAAGGCTCTTTCCTTTCTCCTTGGAATTTGAACTTTTGATACAGTTTTCCATTCCTCTTCTGAGTTCAATTTCCATGGTATGTCTTGCAACAATATATCTAACCCCTTGTACGATTGTTTATTCAGTCTATCTTTGCTTTTTTTCAATCCATTAGCCACTTGACTTTAACTTGTTGGAGATAATTTAATCCACACATGTTTGACTCAAACTTTTACTGGTGTAGATTTTTGAACTATATTGCATGCTTTTTGCATGCAGATCTACTGACAATATTGCTTTATCTTGTGTTTTGCCTGATTTTCCACTTTCTAATTTGCAATAATGACTTCCTCATTTGGTTGTTGCATTCTAATGTAATTTTTAGCTGTAGATAGAGCACTTTCTCATTGCTTGCCATCTTCTGATTTTTTTCGTGACCAGAGACCAAAGTATGCCCCCTTTTGTTTGGGGTGCTAGATTCCAAAATATTCAAGGAATATTTATTGGTTTTAGTCCAAGGTATTTAAAAATGTATTTCTTAGCAAACAAGACATGGTACAATTACTAGTAGTTGCTTCAGATTTTCAATTTTGCATCAAAATACTAGAAAGTTTAGTTTTTGACCAGTAAAAGTGTAAACATTGATAATAATTCTTGCAGGTACTAATAATCTTTTTGACCAAAATCACACAAAAATGCAAAAACTCATAATACATATTAGCATTCATGAGAATATTTTTATTTATGCAACAAAAACTGTTTTATATTATTTATGAGTAGTATGATACTTAGTATCTATTTTAGTGAAAACATCACAAAAGTACATCATTGTTCCAACATTACAAGGCAACAAATGGATCCAAGCCTGATGGTTGAAATAATATTGTTATCTACAAATGAGTTATTAAAGATTGAATACCATATTCTCTACCAGAAGGACTTGTGATGGTTGTATATTGAAAGATTCTTCATTTTCTTTGAACAATATATTGTACCATTGGAGCAAACCCCCAAGCATGTTATTGGTTTCATTCACAAATACCAGTTATTTGGGAGTAGTTATCCTGAACATTAATCCCATGTTTTGGTTTACTCTTTGTCTATGCCTTCCAAAGTGTACCAGTACATCCCTCCCTATTTTTAGTCCTGGATTGCCCCAGATTCAATGAATAGAACATGCTTCTTTTCAAGTTGTAGTGAGAATCATTGATACATACTGTAGTGGTAGTAGAGATGAAGTAAAAGTGAAACCAAGTTTCATTTCATCTGTAATAATAATTGTAGTTGCCTTTTCATATGGTTTATGATGTTGTAGCAAGTAATGGATAAGACATAGCTTCAAATTACAGCATAGTAAACAATATGTTTTTTATAGTCATGGTTAAAGTTGATGACAAACATAAATCTTTGTTTGAATTTCAGTTGTTACTTCAATGTAAAATCAAAGCAACAACAGAAATAGTAATTAAAAATCACAATCACAATAAAAATAATGTAAAGCTCACCATCAGTCTGCCTGTAAGACACCATCTGCTGCTTAGCCAACATTCATATCAGGAGGTTTTAAGCCATATTTAAAACTACAGCTGAAAACCAATTATAAATTCCGTTGAAGACCTGAACTAAGGTTGATATTACAGTTAAAGCTCAGTTAAAGTAATTTTACAGTTGTTTTGGTGTTAATGCTATTGCCAAATAATACATTTCAAAATATCAAGATGTTGCACACAAGAATAAAACTAAGTGCATGTGCTGCTTCAAATGTATTTAGTTTATCAAATTATTTGGAAATTGAAAGTTTTCAATTATACTAAGTGAAATTTCCATATTTATTTAGTTAGAAGCACCAGCAAAATCTTTTGTGGGTTTCAAAAACCTATATTACACACTAAGTAGGCACTTGGTTTGGTGAGGTTATTTGATAACTATAATGATTACCTGATTCAAACTTTAATATTAAAATGTTCAGTCTTCACTTTTATGTACTTATTTTTCTTTTATAATGTTGGTTTTCATTTGGTATTGCATTCTCAAACCACCAAATGCTTTTTTTTTAATATTATATTTTGGCACCATAAAAGATTCTTTTGATTTTTAAATGCATTAAATACTTTGCTTTATATAATTTTGCTGTTGTTGTTTGTTTTGTATCAATCAAGAAAGTCATGTTTTTTATTGTTGCATTTCCATTTACTTCTTAGCACCCAAACCCAAATACCATGGCTCTTTTGCTTAATTAGCAAAACTCAGTTTGTAATCTACTTTCACAGCCATGGCCATTACAATCATGAATACAAGAACTAATCCTTATCTATAGCCTTATGCTGCTAAATTGGAGGGGATAGCTGTTGCTGCTGTTTGTGTTATCAATTATTTTTACAATGTAATTCCAATGTTGCAATTCCAAGACATCAACTTTGGTCTGAAGCTGATGTGTTTCTGTATGCCTCAATACCACCACCCCTCCAAAGTAGAATTATCCCAATCTTTTCTTTTGCCACAAGGATGATTGTTGCACTGTTTGGTATATAGTTGTGGTGATTAGTATCCTCCCCAATAGCAATAGCAACAATTACAACACAAAAGCACATTGCATCAAGTGGAATCCTTGACTTTGGCATAACAACACCATGATCAGCCTTGCTGGGAGTTGGGATGATATACTAAGATGATCAGTATATACTAGAGTTGGTGTGGCTATGTGCAAATTTTGGAGGGGGGTTGTGGATGGAAATTCAGGAAGTTGAAGTATAGTACAGAAAGTGTCTGAGCACAGTTGTCAAAGGTGACAAACACCACTGTATTTGTTTGTCAATTCTATGCATGCTAGCCCTGATATCACACCTCCAATCCCTATATTTAATTCCAACACCAATACAAAACTCATTCCAAATATATTATTCATTGGTATCTTGTAAATGTCTACAAAAGTGCATATCATAATGTTCCAAAGTAAATGTAAGTAAGTACATCAGTAGCTCATAATATTATTACATAAGTACATAAAGTATTGTACATCACAAAAACAGTGATAGGAGTATTGTGCTACCAAGATTACTGTTATGCCCAAACCTACACCTACATGCTACCTGCCTATAATGATCTTATCATCGAACTGTCAATTCACCAACTTTGGGTGTCATGATCTTAGAAAAATGTATGGAATTTCCTTCTGTTGATATTGCCTTGATCTTCTCTTGTGACAGTAAGGGTAAGCAATTCCTTACATCCACAGTGGTTGAGGAGAGCATGATGCTGAAAGTCAGAAGATTGTCATCACTTTGGTCAGATTTTTTTTGTGGTGGATACAACATCGGTGGGTGGGTATCACTATTAGTACCAAGGTAGGGAAATACTACATGTATTATGGTGTAACATAATGCCAATCGTTAATGTCAGGTGATGTACCCACCTACAAGTAATAACATCATGTTATTGGGGATCTTAAAAATTAGTGGTACTAGAATTTAGTAGACAAGAACATGAGAATAAATATAAATAAATATACTTTACTCTACTATTGTAAGGTAGCAAAATATGATTGATCACTTTCTGATCCCAATTAGTGCTAAAATATTGTGATCAAATATTGGGGCTAGCTAATGCATCATTTGTTGTTGGATACAGGCTTTGAAGAATTGATGATGGTGGAAGAGCAGAGGAAATGTTGCTGTTTGTGCTGCTTATATCAAGGACATCACTGGGTATTTTTCAAATTTGAAATCAGTTCTATTCCTCTGTAGAATCAACTTTAGAGACCTGGTGAATCAGGAATGTTCCTTTCATTTCTAAAGTAAACCGACTTCTGTTTCAAATTTGAAATTTTCAAACAGCAAAGAATAAATATAATGTTCCTTTCATTTCTACAGTAAACTGACTTCTGTTTCAAATTTGAAATTTTCAGACAGCAAAGAATAAATTTTTCACTAACATTCAGGCAGCATTCAGGTGAAGAAGTTACAAATTTCAAATTTTAAATTTCAAACTAAAAATTATTTTTGCTTTATCAGGTTGTATCATGTGAGATACCCAGTGATGTCCTTGATATTACTGTTAACAGGGTAACAAGAAATTATATTGGCAAGAGAGAATACCACTTGTACTTTTACTGATTCTTGTGCTAATTTTCATTACTGTTTGTGATAATACTTTCTTTCTCAGCATTCCTACTGACACTACTGTTAACAGTGTCACAAGAATTTTCAATTGGAAAATGATAGTATCATTTTCATTCATACTTTTGCTGATTATTGTACTACTACTTGTGATATTACTTTTACTCATACAACTGTTTGCACTTGTACTACCAATAATATCAATACTTCAGATATTATTGTTAGTCAATTCATCATGATTTGTAATACTATACAATTTCAAGTATCTCTAGAATAAGGCAAGTTTTAAGATCTGAGTGATCTCACCTAAATTAACAGCTAGTATTATTGGCTGAATACAAAAAGTGTGTTAGAGTAAGTTTTGGAACTAATTGAGTAGATGAAGACAAAAAAATAAATTCAAATAAACAAATATTATTTGAGTTATCTCCAAAAACCATTTTTCAAAACATTGAACATCTTGAGGTGGCAGAAAATTTTAAGATATGGTCCATTTTTTCTGTAGAGTTTGGGCCCATTTTTATATAAATTCCAGGAAATAACCCCATAAATTCTATTTTTTTCATACAAGAAAAAAATAGACCCAGGTGTGCTTAAAATTGGGTCAGAAGCCCCCAGATCTTAAAATTTGCCTATCTTAATTTTGTTTCTACTCTAATAATTGTCACAAACTTATTTTCACTATTGGTCTTTGTTCTATCAACACCAGAAGTACACAAATAGTAAGATAGTCTTTACTCTTGTCTTAGTTGTGTTAAGCTTATCATGACATCATCTTAATCACAGCATAGTATGTCTGTACATGCAAGATTGTGTGTTCCCCATAGGAATTTTCATTTCTCAGGAAACTCAAAAAGAGAAAACCATCAAGAGGGCATGGTGTCTTTGAAGGTTCACACACATCATACTTATCACTTTCTAAGGCTATTTTTATCCATAGTGGTTAGATTAGTGGTTAGATCAGTGGTAAGCATGGTTAATTTTTTTTATTTTTTTTGCTGATGCATGGAATCTTCTTGAGTGCTCCTTGGAAAATAACAAAATCTCTTACTACTTGTGTTTCCAGCCACAGTGTTATAATCAGTGTTAGAGCAACATCCAGATGGGACGTTTTTGTATACGTTTTAGTTGCTATGCAGTCATTTGATTTGAATGGTCATTAAAGATCGCATTTAGTTGTAGTTTGTCCCTATTTGTTTGAAGGGTTATAAATCTACACTCCCTCCAGACTATTGAAAAAAACTTAAAAGGCTTTTGTAATAAAAAAAATGGAAAAATATTTTTCTTTAGATTGATTTTTACTGAAACAGAGAGTGCATTTTTTGAATTTTTTTGTTAGCACTGATTATAGCACTCAGTGCCTCTCAGTGCTATAGAAGGTCTTTTGAGCACTCAAATCAATCCAGTGCTAACTCAGTGCTATGATCAAAATTCTTGATGATGTCAAAAAGATTGATTTTTAATCTTAACACTAATCTGAGCAATGTGGCTCAAAATGGTTTCAGACGGTCCAAGTGTTATAATCAGTGCTTTTAATCGTAAAGCTAATCTAACCACTGTGGATAAAAATAGCCTAAGTTGTTAAAGGTTCAATGCTCAACTTTTTTGTGCAAACAATTTGGAGATTCAGAGCTCTATCAAATATTTTTATTTGTTTCTTTACTTGTAATGTTTCTCGCTCCCTTTATTCTCCTTTATTACCTTAGGTATTGTACTAAGTATCTACCTACTAGTTTACAGATTACTGTACTCAATTTACATTTATTTTTATTCTAACGTCCAGAGTTGTTGCCCACGAACGTAGCTTTAGTTTATTTACGGGCGGGATGTGCTGTACGTGAGACCGTGATAAAGAAAAAATACTCTACGAGTAGTAGTTGGTATGGTACTACTACTACTATGTATAGTATGTACAACATAACAATTAATAATAACAATAATAGAACCATCTACATAATTAAGTACTTAGGTATTGTACCTACCTTACTTGCCTTATTTTTTATGGAAGAGTTCGGGTTGTCACCTTATTTATCGCTTCTTAATTAATTACTACCTACGTACATACAATATTGTTTAATATCTATCGCTAAAAATATTACTCCTATTATTATGTCTTCGCTGCCTGGCCCGGAGATGGTTCGTTCCTACCGGTTTAAAACCTACCGGATTTTATACAGGGTTTTTTTCCCAAACTACCTACTCCTAGTATCTATGACATTTCAATTCCCAAAAATATATTCTCATTTCTGAAATAAAAATCATATCCAAATTTACTCTTACCAACACAGGTCACATGATAATTTGCCACATTGAAGGCCCTATATTTTTGGGATCTACAAAATTCAGGATGTGTGATAAGATCTTGACTTTGTGTCTTCCACATCACTTTTTGTCATGATGTTTGGATGCTTACACACAAATGACCATGGCTTGCAACATCCAGAGTGAAAAAAGAAGAAATTGAAACCTGCAATCACTACCTAAAAGTAATTGAATTTATCAAAACAAAAATATTGCATAAATGTAAATAATTCTAATGAGGTTATATCCAAAATATTACAAGGAAAATCTTTTGTTCAACAATTGGAGTTAACGCTAAAATTTAAGTTGTGCATAGATAACAGCACAAAAAATCCATGCAAACACTAAGTTGGAAAACATGAAATATTAGTACCCCTGTATATTGAATTTTCTTATGAGACATTAACTTTAGCATCAAAGCTTTTGTTTGGTGTACTTACCTGGTCTTGTATTTACTGATTCTTGTGGTGCCAAAATACCACTACACAAAGAATTTTTTGTCTCATGTCTAGCATTCTCAAGGTAAAATAAAATCTGATTAAGAAGATAATGGCACTATTTTTGCCTTAAATTTAAGAAAATATCATCTCCAAACAAATTCTTTCTCACCACTCTAAATGTAAACTAGTCTCATCTTTCAACTATTGACTGCACCAACAGATATTCCTTGGTACTTTTGGAGGCCATGAACAAGTGAATTGCTTGGTTCAGGGGTACATTTCACAAGATTCTGTCCTCTATTACCACCATTGGTAGAGAGACCAGTGGAAGAAAGCAAAAAAGAATAACCAATGATTAAGTTAGAATTTTGAGAAAAAAATACAAATGTGCCACTCAATGACAGCACCTATTGTAAAAACAACAGGACATAAGCACAACTCTATTGTTAATGATGATGGTTTTTGAAAAAATTATGGCTGGCAAAATTATTGGGGATGATGAAGCTGATTGTGGTGACAGTAAAGGAAAAATCCAACAACAAACAACTGTCTGGTGGTATCATTGCCTGGTTGCATCAATTGTTCTGATAGATGAAATTGAATGTGATTGGTTTGAGAAGCAGTTGTGAGCAACAATGAACTGATGGAGGCAATAGAAGTTGTAGGTAGAGTTGGAGGCAGTTGATGTGATACAAGGAGTGCAGCAATTGGAGCATACTTATGGAGAATTCAGAGAAGAAAATAATTACATTAACCATGATAATGGAAGCAATGGAAGCAGGGATATCAGAGAATTTGGTGGTTGTGATTAAGGAAATAAGGTGCTGAAGCTTATTGGAGGAGGGCAGAAATGGAGAAAAATTGTTGTTGCAGCAACAAATCAAGCAATTGCCAAAGTGGTGACATTGGATACAAGGAGAAAAATGATATAAGAACAAATTCAAATCATATTAAAATTAAATCAACTTCAATAAATTGAATTTAGAAGGGATTCAATGGAGTTATGGGATGAAGGTAGTGGAAGATAAGGACACTGTCACTGTGGCTGTGAGGCAGAGGCATTGGATGTGGCCAGTAGTCAAGACAAAGGGTGAAATCAAAATTGGTATGCAGCAGCTCCAAGCTTCTTTCTGCTAAAAGAATACAGTACA
>JALLOT010008826.1:0-10756 GCA_036939595.1 Thalassiosira livingstoniorum
TGCCACAGTGCCACTGGATGGGGGGCAGAAGTTTCCCTGATTGCCATCGTCTCTGAGATTGGCCAGATTTGAAAAACGTTGTTTGGAGAGCAAAGGACGGTCATACAGACAGACGTTAGAACCTCAAGTTCCAGCTGGAACCTAAAAAATCCTTGGAATTAGGATTTGAGCAACCCCCTAATAACAAATATACATCAGCAAGAATTTAACAAGTTTGCACATGATAATTCTATCCTTCCAAGAAATTAAATTGCAAAAAATGCAAAATGACAGAATGAATTCTTGCAATTTTTGCATTCTTCCATTTTTTCTCTGAATTTCAAATCTTGATACCACATCTGCCATGTATCACAAGGAATGTAGTCACTACCTATCATAACCATACAACAACATAAGCTTAGTCAGAAAAACTACCATACCACTATTACCTCTTGGCAGGTGAGCACATCTTTTTTTAATTTTTTGTGAAGTTTTCAAAAATGACAGCATGCACATGAAGCCAAAACACCCTCAAATGGCACATTGGAATAGATAACTCAGCAACCAACCATTCCATGAAAATGATCTTAGCACTTCTGGAAAGCACTAAAATGTAATAAATCTTGATATAAAATACCAATAAGATTATCGGTAAGTCTATTACAAACTAATAATGAAAAACTGAATACTTGTCATTGTTGCTGTTGTTGTGTTATCACCACAACAACATTTTTATGTTTATCTCATCTAAAACATTTACTGTTACACACACTAATCAACCAAAACAGAGGATAGTTTTTGTTTTTTCTGCAACTTCAACAAGTGAAAATAGAAAGTATGTGCTGCCATCAATGCTGTAGGTAACATTGATGACAAGCCTTCTTCACCAACCTTCTAATAACCATCCATGTTTTTTCATTTTATTTTTGCAACTTTGCAAAAAATATAATTTTTGCAAAAATTGTGAAAAAAATGCAATTTTTAGAGAATGCATGAATTAACTAGGACTGTTACTTGGTATAATAAGTAAATTCAGAGAAATAATATTTTTTTATATTGAAAGTGAAAGGTAAGTGTGGCCAGTAGTCAATTCCTTGTTTTTAATCACTGATAGCTTGAAAATAAATTTTCTCAATTATTAGAACTTTGACTTGCTCCCAATCCTTTTGGTGTGGGTGTTGAGTCTAGCCACTTAACCACCAGCTTGAGCTGGTGGTTAGCCGCTTTGTACAAAGCTCCTCCAAGGAGTAACAGGTGATTGGGGTCTGGTCATTTTGTCACAAAACACACAGTCATGCATGCTCATAAAGCATATGTTTTGCACATCTGCATGCCAGTTTAAGTTACAAGTTCTGCCCTTTGCATTATAATGGAACACATTTGTGTCTGCTTTGTGTGTTACTTTGTTGAGTCTAGCCACTCAACCACCAGCTTGAGCTTGTGGTTGAGCGACTAGACTCAACAGTGAGTAAAATATTTATTGTTTACTCAAATTATCTGCACTACTAATTGTATAACAAAAATGACAGCTGATTAGCCACTGGTTGATGTAAAAGAGAAAGTAACATAATTTAATTCAATGGCTACTCCCATGTAGAACTGATAATGTAATGTTTGTGCAAATTGAACAGAAGTATTCCTCCCACAACCTGCAGGCCTTGACTGGTACATCAGTAGCTGATGTTTTGAACCATGCACCTTAATCTTAATCATAGTATTAACTCTTTTTTATTTCAATTTCATTGCACCCTTGTGCAGAATTCCAAAAGCTGTCAAGAGCATTTGTTTGTAGTTCACTTTATATTATCAAGTGAACAAGAAAGATGCAACATATAACTTCACATGCAATTTACTGTTTCTTATCAAGATGATTTTATTCAAACATACAACATCTTTTAAGGGAGGGATTCTGCTGTGCTTTTGGAGTGAATCAGAAGGATTTGGTGCATTAACGCTACTAGTAGCACAGTTCATAATGCCATCTCTATCAAGATGTCTTCCAATAATTGATCCTTGAATGAAAGTCAACATTTGATCATCCCTAGTAGTAGCAGACAAGAATGGTGTGTGTTTTGATTTGAATTGCCCTGGTCAGTGTCCTCACTTTGTTGGAACAAAGGGAGTATACTCAGGTAAAACCCCTTTGTCCCTTATCCATTCAGCTGTAGCTGCCTGTACCCTAGCACCAGCAGCTGGTGCAGCAGCATGAGCATGAACGAGCGTAATTACTTATGCCCTGGTCTTTCAGTCTTGTTGTACACAACTGCCACATTATGTGCATATTGTGTCTCACTTTTTCTGCCCACTCCCTTTGTGCACAGTTTTGTATCAACTACAATTTTCATCACTTAAATAATAGTCAGAATGTTTTCACCAAAACAGTTAGCTACAAAGTTAGTGCTGTGTCCAACGCATTTCTCCTTCCATTGCTGTTATTTTGGTTGTTGCCAGTATTATCAATCATATTAGAGTTGCAATCAGCAAAATCACTCAACTGTAGAAATTATGAATTGTTCATTTTGTTCATCGTTTTAATCAGATTATCATGTGATTGTCTTTTGTCCTTTGAATGTGTTCCTAGTCTTGTTACTTACTCAATATCAATATTGCCTGTTTCCAAATCAAATATATTAATGTAAACATTAAAACGATCATATCCATAATGTTTGTCTTTCTTCTTCTTTCCTGTCTTTGTAGTCTACCTTTATTGAATGTTTTGAAGAATTTCTCAGTCCAAGAATAGAGAGTGACTTGCTCCTGTTCAAAATGAATTATCATGAACTGGTCAAAAATTAACCAATATGTTGAATTGGACTGAGTATTATATTTAAACAATGACAAACACTGAAATGGATGGAACAGCATATGGGTATACTTGGAATGTTTTTTCTTGGTTCAATGACTATTTGGGCTGGACTTGAATGGGATAGTTCCAATTCTACTATGTTTCAAAGCTTGTCTAATGTCATTTAGTTCTAGTTCTTTGGTATCACTGTAAGCTTGAGTTTAAAAGGTTGACTTTGGATATTGTAGTGGATTCAATCATGTGGGTGGTGTCATCAAGCATTGCAAGAAGGGATGTGAAGAAAGATATTGCTCTAAGGTCTCCTGATACTCATGCCCATGTGGATTTATGAGTTGCCACCTCTGATGGCTTGATGGCCACTACTGCTTCACACACTCTGAACATTTTAAAGGTAACAGATTCTCCATCCTTGATGAAGGCCTTGCCAAGGGCTACGGTAGTGTTGTGTTCAAGTTATTTTGATGTGAGGATGCCAAGCACATTGGGTAGATAACCTTTCTTGTTGTATTATCTATATTTTTGACAGAAAGTCTTAAGTGTAACTGGAAACAATGTTCATACTTCAATAGGGCTGGGATCTCCTTGACATTATCCTTAAGATGTTTCCTGATGCTTTGGACAATTACTTCAGCAATGTGACAACCCATATTTGCACAGTCTTTGGGAATGACTGAAAGGGCAATAGCCCCAAGGTAGGATACATGGACTTCATTTTTTGCATTGAATGGTGGAAGAGAACAATGGGGTATAGATGCACATTCAGTCATGTTCTTGATCTATCTAATGGAATCACTGATGAGCCCCTCATTCAATTTGAGTTCTAAGTTACCCATGGTGGTGCCAGGGTAGTGGTATTTCCTGTCAGATGTTGTGACTCCCTTTGAAGACATGGCCAGATGGGCCATATGAAATTTGTTTTGCCCAATTTTAACATTCTTTTTCACTTCTGGGAATGTGCTTATTTCTACTTTGCCAGTTTCTTCTATTTTGTCAATTAATGTTCCCCCCATTTGTTGCAAACAGGATTCATTCAGGCAGAGGGATGGGACTTCTAGGGTTTGCTTCCAAGGAGCCCTCGTCCTCATCCAAAGTTTAACCTTATCCTCATTATTT
Organism: Thalassiosira livingstoniorum; assembly: GCA_036939595.1. Taxonomy (NCBI): domain Eukaryota; phylum Bacillariophyta; class Thalassiosirophyceae; order Thalassiosirales; family Thalassiosiraceae; genus Thalassiosira; species Thalassiosira livingstoniorum. The sequence continues at coordinate 3,899 of JALLOT010008826.1, forward strand.
TTGTCTCCTTCCCAAAAACACTGTTGGCCTTCAAAATCATTGTTGTAGGCTTGTTATCAAAGGCGCTGCTGCTCCATGAGCCTGGAAGTTTTAGATTTCCCATCTAAGAAGTGATACCATGTCTTGTGAGATGATGTGTCCCATAGGGATTTAGGTTGAGGCAAAGAATCTTTGGTATTATGAGGGTTCATACTTTCTTGCGAATGGTGAGATTAGTTTCACACCCACTTGAATTGAGAATGTCTGATGCTTTAGAACTAGGAGACATTGATTTGGTCGATTTATGGTGGGACAGCACTGTGGTCCATCCAGGCTCTGTGGAATCTCAATAGGTGTGAGAACCTTCTCGGGCTCGGTTTGGGTTTGCTCTGACCCTGTGAGAAAGGAAGGAGCTGATTGTGTTTTCCAATTGCAACGAAGAGAGCCTACGATGCTACATCTAGAGCAAGGTAGGTAAGTACAAGTAGTAGAGAAACAGCCTATCTGCACCCTACACACACATGTATTATTATGGTACTTACTTACTACTTACTTCCTACAATAGGAGTAACAAGAAGGTATGGTAGGTTTAGGTAGTTACCTTAATTCAAGCAAATAAGCTGTCATCAAATGAAGTCAATGCCCATATTTTTGGTGACCCCAATCCTGAAGAGAAGGCTTTTAATAAATAATTTTACCAAAACCAGAAATAAATTATACTGATTTATGAGATGAAAGCTTATCTACTTATATATGTAGGTGAAAAACATATGATATATTTTATTGTGTATTTACATAGGTACTTCTTAGGAAACAGCATAAATTACAATTGACTTACCAATTGACTGAAAACCAAATTTGTTTTTTTTTTAAATAGTAGGAGCAGTATGTAGGTACAATACCATAGCCTCTTAAAAAGTACAGTAGGTAGGTATTGTAGATATTGTACTCTAGGTACCATAGTAGTAAGTACATACTACTTAGGTAAGTCTAGGTAAGTATTGTATGGTACTTAGAGAGCGGAAAATAAAGGCCACAATTTTGGATGGAAATGGGTGTACTTATGATGGATGGATGGATGGGTGGATGGACGGAACATATTCAAATGAAAAATAACGAGAACACCTCTATTATTTAGAATAGAGTCAAGTCTAGAGGGTCCACAAAAATAAAGGTTTGGTATGTAGTTCCATAGTGTTCAAAATGATTCCAATGTTCCGTGGATTACCAATGTTGTAGGTTAAAAAGAGCCCTTGACCCTTGAAGCTCAACTATGTGAACACATAATTCCCTGGCCTAGGGCTTCCAACATTTTCTACTTATCATGATGTTATCACAATGACTACTACAGAGTTGACACGATCCACCAGTAAAGCCAACAACTAACTTCGGTAGCTATTTCGATTTGTATCAACACCATAAGAAGTTACTATGTTAACATTATCAAGCTTCATAAAAAAATCATGCCTTCCATTGTGTTCCATGATATCATCAAAATATCGTTTCGGTAGGACTTTTCTCCAAGTATGGACATTAGGGCAAAGGGTAGGGTGAAATCAAAATCACCAACATACATCAATCAGAAAATGAGAAAATAAAACCAGGGCAACGCACTGGCAACGCAGATGGAATAGTAATATCTAATAATTGGAGTAGGGAGCAAGAGGCTCAATCTCTGACAACTTTCACTATGAGCTGGAAAAAACTCTGACACAAACAATTGCTCATAATTTAACAAAATCGAAAAGCATAAATAACAAACATTAACCAAAACAATAAAACAATTTTCTCATCAACAGCTCAAAAATATCCAATTCCTTTATTCTCCTCAAAACGAAACCATGAAGCTACCAATTGCCATTTTGTTTGCAGCATCGTTGTCTGCCCATGGTAAATTATTGTACATCTTTTTCTTTAACTGTTCTGGGACGAGGAAATATTGACCAGTTTGTGCATTTTATTCTTTTGTCCCGTTTCACTGGGATGGCAGGTCTCAGACAGCACGCACTTGTAAGTATTTCTCGAATCCTTTCACAAAAAACATGAACTGCGGCTATTTTTCTAATTTTGAACTTCGTCTTTACTCGCCAGCTACGAGGCCGAGAACTAGGCAGCGCCTACCATCTTCTAAGAAAAACTGGGAGCCGCGACACGAAAAGAGATGTAGACATATTGGCTGAGCTGAAAGAAGTCTGCGAAGGAGCCCTAGCACAATCGACTGCACTCGAAGAAAAGGAACAGAAAATTGACGAAACAGAGGAAGCTCCTAAAGAACAGGACATTGATTGGAAAGACCTTAGAAAGAACTGCGACGATCACTGTGGTCTTTTTGACGAGGACTGCAAAAAGGGATGCAAATGTGTTGACAAGTGTGACGACGAGTATCCAGACGACAAGAAAGACTTCGAAAAGTGCGCAGAGAGTTGTGTAAATAAGAACAGGAAGCTATTGGTCCATAATAGTACTCACCGCCGATTGTCAAGCAGTGATGGGAAGGACGACAAAGAGGACAAGGGAATGAGACTTGCTGCTGATTCGAACAACTGCAATGAAGAGTCTTTGGAGGCACTAGTAAATAACGGAGGTTACAGAGAGTACATTACAATTGTGAACTTGGACCCTGACGACCTCAAGAAGTGTGAAAAGGATTGTGATGACCACTGCGACAAAGATGACGAGGACTACGATAAATGCCACAAGGACGAGAAAAAATGCGAGAGCGACTGTAGAAAGGAACACGAATGCAAAGTAGATTGTGATGAAGTTTATGACGATCAACAGGAGTACGAAGACTGTGCCAAACACTGCTGATTTCAATTGCACCATTAGGAATGAAGTTCGCTTGATTATAGTGAGGATTTGATGTGCCACAAATCTGCTGCTTTGCAATGCACCGGAAAAAAAACGAGATTTAAAATAGTTTACGGATAAGAATAGAAGATTTTTACACATTTCGTTGATCTACTTGAACTTACTGTTAGTTGCCAAAAACCTACAAATGAGTTCCAAAGACACGACTCATGGAAATATGCTGGACTTTCGTTTTTCGTAGGCGATCCCCAACACCATCGTCCAGTTGGCTGTCGGACGCATCGTATCCATTTTTCAGACCACAATCTAAATGGCGCTTCCATTCTCTGTGGTGAGATATGACAGGCCTGGTTCATTCTCAGCGCAAAATCCTCGATGGCATCGCCTATATCTCGCAAACGGAAAAATGGAGTCGGACCCCAAAGAAGATTTTGATGTGCATGCAAAATACAACCCGCGGAGATGGAGACGTTCCATCATGAATCAATGTAAACATCCCAACGGTTTACAGATCCTCGAATATCATACGAAGGCTTTCGAACTTCTCCATTGTCTCTTTCGATAATTTGCGCCGAGTTTACTGGTTCACTTGTTTTTGGTTTGCCTTCTTCATTCGTTTGGTTTGGAACACCAAAGCCAAGAGGAGGAGCTCCAATAGGACGTTTTACAACGACTCGTCTAGCCGCTGCCGTGCATGCTGCCATTAGCAAATCTCTTTCCTCTTGGACTCTGAATTCTTCCGACGTTGTGCAAGTCTCTTCCATTGTTTCAGCCTCTGTTTCAGCCTCTGTTTCAGATCCTATGGTGACGACGACATCTTTTTCTTCCGCGCTCCCTAGCAACGAATGCAGCATGGCCATGTCTTTCTTGACAGCAGACGATTTTTTCTTTCGAGGTGGGAACATTGGATCAAGGTAACAGATGTCGGGTGGGTATGGAACGGGAGTCGGTGTAAACGATGAAGAGCCATCACTGGGTTTGGAACATGAACCAGAAGATAGACGCTCCAACACGCCAATTGCATTCCCTTCCTCCATGCTTAAATTCTTCGCCAAATATTGAGCTAAATCAGTTTCTCTATCCCGTGGATTGCTTGGATCACAACCCAATGGCCCTTCCCGCTCATCTATCGCACTGGCAATAAGATGCAAACGTCTCATGGCGTCCGATAGCAAAGCTGCAACAATTGGATCACGTTCTGCCATGTGCACCCGCACCGGAGTTGATTGTTGTTGAACAGCATCCCTCCCAAACGAAGAATTCAGTACAATCAATGAATCACGTGCTAATCCAGCGGTCAAATCGTACACAATCACTGGTTGCTGCTTTGTTTCTGAAATCATTTTCTTGAGTCCCAGCGCTTTCAGTAATAACTCCCCGCCTCCATCACTGTTGCCTGATTTGACACCCATTCGATAGCCCAACCTCGTATCTGACGGAGGACACAAGTCAATAAGTAAAGGATCAATTTTGACCTTTTGTTTCTTTTTCAATTTGTGTTTGCTTTTCTTTGCATGGCTAGATGTGCTTTGTTCATTGGAGTGTATGGCGAGGGCAAAGGATTGAATTTCAAGGGAGTTTGAGCAATAAAAATAGGGGACAGCTGTCAGATAATGGGAGAAATCTCCTGTAGTAGAATCGATATTGTTTGCAGTGTGCATCGGGATATGGAGTTGGTTGGAAAGTTGGTGAAGTTGGTGGTGAGCCTCTTGGTAAGCATTTTGGAGCCACGTGGAACCTCTGTTTTCTTCAAATTTTGTCTCGGGTTCAAGTGGTTCGGGGAGAAGGATCGCCACTTTCCTCCCGTGACTTCCAGAGTGATTCAATGGGACAGCATCAAGATATCCTTGATTGGTCTCTGGGAGCCGTGGCAGAAGTACTAACCTTGTTGGCGTCGGGAACGGTTGCGACCTTGAAAAATTCAAATGAGATTCCGATGATTTCCAGAGTTTTATCGTTGGCGATGGCGCTGGAGATAGATGAGGTAGTCGATGAGAATGCCGATTTGAAGGATTATTTGGGGTGAAGGCAACTGCTCTTAAAACAAGAACGCCGATGGCCCAGTGATGACTCAAACAGACGCCTAGAGCAAACAACAAGAAAGAGATGTTTGTTTCATTTTTACAGAAGACGTTCTTCATGGTGAATCCGGTCTCCGGTCTTATGCTGGTTCTGGGTGCTGGGTGCTGGCTTCTGCAACTCTGGGTTTCTGGCTCGCACATCGTGGCTCCGTCCTGGCTCGTGGCAGGCGGGCTCGTGGCCATCAGCGAAAAAATAATTTTATTAGCACTAACTCGAAAATTCGACCTTTTTACCCTTTTACTAAATCCTTTTAACCAACTTCTAATGATTAAAATAATTTTATAACGCGGGCGGGAGTTACAGTTCAGGGGGCACACTGGGGTGTATAGTACTTAGTACCGTCATTACCATAGAATATGTAGGTACCTTTTTGAAATGTAGGTACATTTTTGGTAATGGATAGAAAATGTAGGTACTTTTTGGCGATCCAAAATGTAGGTACAATAGAATAAATATTATTTGAAAATGTAGGTACCTGCCTTTGACTCCTTATATATTAGGTAAATAGATAATGTAGCTATGTATGTACATATGCCACGTGGAGCGACAGTGGGGCAATAATTTTTTGAAAATGTAGGCAATTTTTGAAGTGTAGGCACAGTTGAAAAAATGGCTAGAAAATGTAGGCACCAAATTTTGGCAAATGTAGGTACCTACATATTCTATGGTAATGACAGGATTGTTATTGCAGACCATCTTAATTGCAGACCCAATTCCAGACCACGGTATGTTTTGTGTAGAATCTACAGAATTGACAATTTTGAGAAAGATGGGCACGTAGAATCTTATTATGAATTCCCTGTAGAATGTCTTATAAAATAGAACAACATTATTCCATACTGCCCTACACACTTATCCCATACTGCCCTACCTACTGGAATTAGTACTGCCCTACCGTAGAAAAGTTTAATAGTTGGCTGAATGAAAACCAAAATGATTTTGCTAACCCCAACCCTAATTGAAGCTTTATTCTATTATAACTCAAAATTTTTACTCCCTCCAAAAGCGAGGAATCCACCTGAAAAAATAACCCTAATGCTCATTTTTTTGTTTTGGAGGGAGTAAAATTTTGAGTTATAATCGAACAAAAATTCAAGTAGGGTTGGGTTTAGCAAAATCAGCTTTTTGGTTACAGCTGTGCATGAGGAGTAAGAAAATAAAAAATTTCTCCCAATTTTGCTGGGAATTGAACCCAGGATCTAAAATCAATTCTCTGGACANAAGTAGGGTTGGGGTTAGCAAAATCAGCTTTTTGGTTACAGCTGTGCATGAGGAGTAAAAAAATAAAAAATTTCTCCCAATTTCACTGGGAATTGAACCCAGGATCTAAAATCAATTCTCTGGACATTGTCCAGGGGTTCTACCACTATGCCTAAGGCCTGCATAGCTTTTGCTGTGGCATATTATGGCGATCGTTTGCATTTCTAAATAATATTATTTTTTTCTAAGAAATATGATTTATTAATATTTCGTTCCTGTACATTTATTACCAATTGGTATGTAGATATGATTTTTTGTACCAGGGACTGCAATTAGGACTGTAATATTGGGACTGCAACTAACGATTCTGGAAAAAAAGCGAAAAAAAAAGCCAAAAAAAAATTTCTTAAATTGTTTTTATTTTAATTATGGTCCGTGAAAATAATTGTAATCGCTAAAGATTCGAGATTTGTCGCCAAAAATATTTTTTATTATGTTTGTCACGCAAAAAAGTAACGGTCACTATAATACTGTTGCGAAAATCTGTTAAGAGCGTGACTTTGGGATGTTACTCTATGTAGTAGTTTTTCATCTATTGCCTTCTCTCGTTAGATGGCCTCTCCCTCCCTTGCTTGGCGCCCACACACAGTGCTGGCCAGGGAAGGGCCCCTGGCCAGCTGGAGAGATTCTAACATATTAGCCAAAACCCTTATAGCAGCAGTATGGGCCTATGACAAAAAAACCCGCTATAATAAATAAAAAAAATGAAAAAAAACTGAATGTTGA
>JALLOT010008851.1:0-15624 GCA_036939595.1 Thalassiosira livingstoniorum
GAGCGCATGGTGAAACAGCATATTAGTTGGGTTCGGCCTGGGGCAGTATGGATGTTGGAGGGAGCAAAATTGTCACTTTTTCCTGGAGCAGCAACTGATGATGCTGGCGACGATGAAGGATATCTGTCGAGTGACTCGGATGATGATTGCCTTGAAACAGTAGTGGGTGATGGAAACTGTCGCTGGGATACATCACCTGCTGCGGGAATTGCCAGAAGTGGGGGAGGAATTGATCGTATGCTTGTAGTGGACGAATCCTCTCTGGTTTATGCGTGGACACCCGAAGAGGCCGAAACCTCTTTTTCAAATGAAGAACTTTTGCGGCTGATGGAACAGCGTAGTAATTTTGAGCTACCCTATAATGCTGAAGCTCTTGGACCAAATATGAAGGACAATTACTTCGCCAGAGATGATTTTGGCCTTGAATCTCGTCGTATTGAAAAAACTGGTGCTAAAATTGATGTGGCAACAACAAGAAAGTCCGAAAGTACGCACGAAATCACTCCGTGTTCCACCATTGCGAACTCAATTTCTCCAAAGAGGAAACGTGCTCCATTGCATGATGAAGAAGCTCCTCTTGATGAGACTCGGAATGCAATATCCAACAACACGAAAACACCGGGAACAGCCCAACTAGAATGTTCCGAACCAAACCACAATCCTCAGAATCATTCAACAAGTGCGAAACCAATTCCGTGTAGAGTCGTTAGTGCAAATGTCATCTCTGGCAAAATGAATAAAGAGGGACCAAAACGTGCTGCCATCATTACAACCCTGGGAAAAAGAAAACAACTTGGCACTGAAAAAGATGAGAACTTTACTTCCTTCGAAAATGATTCAGCAAATCCGGATAACTGTGCCACTCACCATTCAACCCAAAATCAAAAAATGGAATCTACTATTGCCGTCGATTCTACCGCATCAGATGAAAACAGAGAAGAGGTTGATGATCTTATGCACCTGATCGAATCAACAGACGACTTGAGTTCACAAAACAATCCACCGGCAATTGATGTTAGTAAACCTTCCATTTGTTTTGAACCACAGCATCATGAGGACAAAACACAAATCTTGAACAATACAGCAGCTGCTGCCACATTGGCCTCCACTCAGTTACAGCTTTCGCTCAAAAAAATATCCAATGGAAGCTCGACTAGACCAATTCGTTTGAGTGTCACTAATGACAGTGCTGGTGATCATTTGCCGGACGCAACGGCTGATCAAAGAAATGTTCATGATATTTCAATCACTAGACGTGTCACGTCTCTATCTCCTAGCAAAGGCGAATCCTCTGATAATCTGTTCGGTGAAGAAATGGAAGGCGAACTGATGACTCTCCACGAAAACGATTCTTTTGAGCCAAGTGATCGTGGCAAATTTACAATGACCCTAACTGAAACCGAAGTTGTTGAGCTAAATGATAAGAAACACGAACTTTTGTTTGAAGACGAAACGAAGCCAAGAGCACGTATCAAAACTGATCATGGCAAATCTTTGACCTTGCAAAGCTCGTCCCTTTTTGATACCAACATGGTGGGCCATGAAAGTGTGGAAGAACTCCTTGGGGAGGAAGTTGACGATTTTTGAGGCATCAAAATGTAAACGCATTCAATAATTCTTTTAGCAAAAAAGATTTGACCCTCTTCAAAATGAAAACGCGGTTGTTCGGTGAATGAAGCACCTTTTTTGGTGCCACCTTCTCCTTCCAAACAGATCCATTGCATTTACCTCTAAGTTTAATCACTGGCAAGAAGGAGAAAACTCGGAGATTTTTTCGATGCATGCTGGTGTCCAAAATCATGACACATGTCAGTACTAAGCATGCTAGAAGACCACCTTCACCTTGCACTCAGCAAAAACAACTAAAATCAATTGTAAACTAACATCATTTTTGACGCGTGCACTTTTGAGGCCTACACTTGATAGAGGATTTTTGGTATGGTCCATAATAAAACAAAACTCATGGTGCTCAAAACTGGCAATAAGTGAGAATTTATCTTTTGTCCTGTCACAATAAATAATTTCAAATCCTTCCAGCCACCAATCCAATGCTATCTTGCGGTGCAGTTTTTTTTGTCCGTTTTTTTTGTGACGTACAACGTGACACGTGAGAACAGAAAATAGTAGTAAAAACTAATGTGCGATCCGTTATTTTTTGCCGAAGCAAAAAATAAGGTTTTTATCGTTTTGATCTCGTCAATGATCTCGTGCAGAGTCTTTCATCTGTCACCATAAAAAGCATTTTTGGAAGCAAGCATGACTTAATTTCATTCTGCTAAAGCACAAAAAGTATTCAGGCAGACTCACAAAATCATTCGAGATATTTCCATCATCGACAACTCCTTAATCCAATATCAATCACCAGCAAGATGAGTGGGTTTGATGCTCGCTCGACCCTCACCACACCTGCTAGGACCCCACAAGCCCACCTTTCTCCAATGGCTCACGAATCGCAAGACGTGACTTATCGCGATTATTGGCCTTCTGATAGGGACAACGAAGGATACTATTTGGAATCATTGGACACCGTACTCCCAAAAACAGTCCGCACAGACGCCATCAGGTGTGATCTTGCTCATCATGGTAGGAAGTGGACAGCTAGCGAAGACAGAATCTACGAACTCAACAAAGAAATCGACGAGATGGCCGACGCAGCCAAATCGGCGGAGGATGCTTTGCATTCCGTGAAGACAGAGCTCGATCACGGCACTCAAGAACTGAAGAACGATCAATCTGGCGAGATTGCAGAATGGGAAAAGAATTATATCACCAAAATGGATGCCATCGATGCCAAAATTGCTCGCCTTCAAGCCGAAAAGATTACACTTACCAACGAGCACAACGAGTTCACGACCCAGTTGAAGGCAGAGCACGCCATAGCTTTAAGTGAAAGAAACTCCTCCGTCGAAGAGACACTCATGCCTTATTATCATCAAGTATCGTACTTGCAAGAAACGTTGGAGGATCATACCAGGCAGCGCAAAGAGGAATGTAAGAATTCAGAAAACCACCAGAAAAAGCTGGAAATTATGCAGAAAATGGTCGTACCCGACTTCGCAGCTAGGAAACAAATGTCTCAAAAAGGTGGAATAGGGAGCACTGACTTCAATGTAATGGAGCCGGAAATTGTACATGAAAACTTCGCCCTTAAAACCTTTGCTGACATCTCCAAATTGGATCCTTCTATTCGCGTCAAGATTTTCAAGACGATGAAAAAGGGCGACTACCAGAGGAACGAGTTTTTCCAAAAGCATTTACGAGGCCTCTCGATGATTGGAAGTAAGGATTGGGAGTACGCAACGCAAGGGCTAACATCGCATCCATCTCTCTTTTGCATGAACCTTGATGGCAGCGAGCAACAGCAAAAGCTCCTGTTTGCACTCAATCTTGGCGTGGATCTCGATGTTATTACTCACGAAGATGTTTGGCTTCTTAGGCTCAGACAGGAAGCTAATTCTACGAGCTTCACACCTCTCCCTGAGTGTGGCCAAGATAACTCTATGAGGACACCTCTCACGTCAGCCGCTAAGAAACGGTCTGTTTGCGAAGACTTAGATAGTGGAGCTCTTGTGGACGAAAAGGTCAGACAGGACATCTTTACCTCACCGAAGCGTATTCGTCTCACCAATAATGAGGATTGTGGATACTACCCGCAAGTTTCCTCCGCAGAGCAGTCGTCCATGAATAAAGTGGCGAATCCGATCAGTGCAGCAGGTCTGAATAGCTTCCAGTCTAAATTGGAGGAAAAAGTGGCGAAACCTAGGGCTTATAAGGACTTTGAGTTGAGATTCATTAGCTGCCTCAGGGATGATTGTCCCGCGCAGAATCACTCCGAGTTTGACTCATTGGTCCAAGATAAGGCAAAAGTCTGTACAATTAGTACAAAGGTAGATATGTGGAAATCTCTCGAGTAGATTCATGGGTAGGGGAAGATCACAGTAGATGTTGCACTAGACAGGTTATGTATTTTTGAGTTTCTCCCTCTAAAATAGTGCTCGCAGTATGGCTTCAAATTTACATAAAACTGAAATCTTACAGTACATCTAATTTTAATACGTCATGTGATATGAACGAAGAGGTGCAATCCACGTTGAAGTTCCCGGCTTGCATTTAATATTGAAAATCAGTTGCCAAAGAGAGGGACTTCCATACAATCAGGTAGGACGCCGTGGTTTTAGAGGCAATTGCCACGAAGCGAAAGTATTCCATTCGAAAACTCACATACAACCACAAATCTCCAAGCGGAACACCAGACCTTTAATTTCTTTTTACCTCGAAACACTGCAAGAAATCCTTTTCAAAAAAGCATCTTTGCGAGATTCCCGCCCCAAAAAATTTCGGAGCATGACGTCCCCGTCCAAGGTGGCACACGGAGTCAAAATATGATCACGATACTTCTTCCCGAGAGAATTGTTAACGACACTCTGTTCAATGTTTTGCAAGGAGAGATCTTCAAACTCACCAAAGAGATCGGCTGCAAATGTTTCTGAATAGATATAACCTGTTGTAAAACCAAAGAATAACGTTTGATGGACTCGTGTACGTAAAAAACTAAGTTTTCATCGAATTGAGAAGACTAAGTCTCACCATAGTACCCAGCATCGTATCTACATAATGAGAGATGAAAAGAATTGAGTACGAAATAAGAAATAAAATTTCAGCACGTAAGCAACATATTGCCAAAAAATAGAACGACTTACCCCATGAGAGGATGAAACCAAGATGCAGCAGCAAATGTATCTGGTATCGGAGCAACAGTTGTGTACTTCGCCATCATTGCATCATACAGCTCCACAGCATCGTACTCATTTCCATCCAATTCGTAAGGGCCGGGCCCTCCATGAACTTTCAAGTCATACAACGACATCGCTAAGTACTTACACCTCTGGTAACCAGCCATGACAAACCTCGAATTTCGTAACGCCTCGATGGTAGACTCTGGCAAACATGACCCGTCGGTTTCATGCTTTGATAACCGCCGTAATATTTCGGGACACCAGACAAAGTTTTCGAGCATCATAGATGGTACCTACAGGAAATCTTGTTCCACACCTCCAGGCCAAGGGACTGCACTCCATGCCCATGAATGTAGGCTATGCTTGGATTTTGTTAGGATGCAGTGACACACGTGTCCAAATCTTTTCAAACGTTGAAATGGCAGCAGTATGAAAGTTGATTCGTGAGATAATATTGAAAGATGGATGGAATTAAAATGTACAGGCAGATTAGTAAGGAGGCAAGTTCTCACTCGTGAAAAAATGTTTCCACCTCTCTGAACATGAGCATGGAGGGAGATGCCTCGCTTGATGGCGTTAAATTACCAATATTGACACAAGCAGGTAAAACTCTATCACCATTAATGTTGTAGCTTGGTTGGAGAGGATACACGCACTGGTGCGAACAGGATGAGGGGAATTTAGGGTCACGTGCCATCATTTCGTTTGCCTACGTAATTTGGATTGTTGCACACTGTCAAAAGTGTTCAAATACTTACCTGGTGCGAATATTTGCCTTTTCTTGGATGGATGTCAAGGTAAAAGTAACCTATGACTTCACCATTGCTCTTGATACGACCACTGCTGCCATCGCCATCACCAGCCTGTGCTGGAATATCACTTTGATACGTTCTAACTGCATAGCATTCCACATCTTCATGCCACACTTGTGCGCCCAGCACCTTTTCAAACTTCAGACCAAGTAGCTCTTCGTAAATTTCTAGTATTGTGTTTTTCACATGTTTGAGAGGAAAATATTTTTTCAGTTCGGCCTCGTCCACTCCTGCATACTTCGCTTTGTAAATTTGAATATAATATGAAATATCCCAAGGGTCAAGTGCTACATGTGGGTCATTATCTGCTACACCCATATCCTCTTTTTTTAATTTGAGAATCAAATTCAATTCCCTTTCTCTAATTGGTTCAAACCCCTTCAACAGCTCCATTAAAAACTCCTCTGCCTTTTTCGGAGACTTCACCATTTTAACTTCACACATGTATTCTGCATGGCATCCATACCCAAGGAGTTCAGCACATTCCTGCCTTAACTTCAACGCTTGAAGAAATCGAGGGGTGTTTTCCTCTTGGCATTTTTTGGCAAGGGCCACTGCCATACGTTTTCGTGTGGTAGGATTGGAAGCGAATTTTAGAAGAGGAAGTGCGTCTGGACTTTTGAGTGTCAATTTTCTCTTCTTTGTTCCATCTGCTTCTACCAAAGGGAATCTCTCGACATTGGGGATTCCCGCTAAATCCTCATCAGAGAAGAGCAAAAATTCGTCATTTTCGTTTATTGCCGAACAAAAAGCAGTGCAAACTTCTTCAATATGACGTCTTTTCTCTCGAATTTCGACCCTAGTGGAGGTGCATGGGAGTGCACATCCATTCCTACTGAGAATTCTGAGAATGTTCCAGCGAAAACGGGCGTCTTCATCACAATTAATCATACTTTCATCGTTTTGGTTGTCGCATTCGCCGCTCTTGATATTTAAATCCCCTCCATTTTTGTCAGAGCCAAAGAGAGAATTATACAAAGCTTCGTCTGACAATACACCATCAAACATATTTTTGAAATCATCCTTGGCCTTGTGGCTTGCTGCGCGAACCTCTGCGTTTTCGTGCACCATGGAAGGAAGAGTGATCCGCACCGACGCCGCAGATGCTTCTCCAAGCGCTAGAGACAGCGAGTTAAAGCGGTTATTGCGGCTACCTATTTCTCGATTGCCGTCCTCGTCACTAACAGCATTGTTGGCAGATCCTTGTTGCTTGATGTCTTTGACAGTGTTGAGGAATTTCTCTTTAATTTTTGTTGCTTCCTGATCAAGCAATTCGGGGGTGAATGCAACAAATGAGAGAGGTGGAGGTGGAGGATGAGAGTTTCCCGCCATGCTTGCTTGGGGTCGATTTGGATGTGGATGTGGGTTTATGTGGATTCTCGATTTCTGGATTTGATGTATGACAAAAGAAGAGCGGCAGCAGAGACGGCGTAGGTGCATTATCCAGCGGCGAGTGTAACATTCGGTGGCCACAGTTGACACAGATAACTCGAAAGTGATCCCGAAGTGATCCGACATTCAAAAAAATATCCACATTGTTGGCTTTCGGCTTTCGGCTTTCGGCTTTCGGCTTTCGGCTTTCGGCTTTCGGCTTTTGGCTTTGATCTTTGATCTTTGATGCTTCTTTGATGTTTGTTAGAGATAGTTTGCTTTGATATGATCCAATTTGAAAATCTAAATAAAAAATAGGTAAGTACCTTAGAAAGGAGTGATAGTGATAGGTAAGTACTTAGGAGTACTGGGAGTAACTTCTAACTAGCTACCTAGTACCTAGTACCATACTTACTAGAGATATTGTATGGTAGTCAACTCTTTTATTTTGACAAGCGAAACCGAGCTTTGATGATTTTCGCTAAGACGTTCAAAATAATTTTTATCTACCTCTGTATCATTAAATATTGATTTTTATGCATTTCTGTTGAAATGGTATCATTAAAAAACAACACCTCAGACAACACATGCCTCACCTCAAATACAATATATCAGACCCTGTCACTAACAAGTGAAATAAATGGTGGGTTTGTTCCATGGATTAAGATTCCTGAATATTCATGGTCCTTAATAGAACAAAAAAAGTCATGATTGGCTCAAACTCAATTGTGAGCCTAGAAATTTCAAGAACTGTATTTTAAATGATAATTCCACCATTATCATTAATTACAATCCCCTGATGTAAACTATATCATCTATTTCATTACAGTTAACAGAGCCAAAAACAAGTCCAAATTAAGATGGAGATCCAAAAATTACATAGAGAGCTGGCACATATATTATTTGGTCCAAATACCCTCTACTGATTTGAACACAGACTGGTATGTTTTTAACTCATGGTAGTAGTTGTTCAATATATTTTCTCTTGTTTTACACACATGATAGTATTATAGGTACCTTATGGTTCTTTCAACACAAAACAAAACACACAAAGTGTGATCTAAATGAAGAAAAGACCAAATCTTGAGTTACTCTAATCTCAATCATTCTTTCTATTGATTTCAATGAAAACTAATTTGAAGTCTTTCTAGTTTCACTTATTAAATGTACAATTTGAAGTAATGAATAAAAAAATTATTTTTAATTCCAAAGGCAATAAAACATATTGTTTTCATGCAGTTTTACCAAATCAATTGGCAGACTAATTCAATAAGAATTTGATGTTGATAATCAACAGATCATGAGTACTTTAATCTTCAATGACTTTAAATGGTCATTGAACAACACAAAAAAATAAAAATAATCCTGATAATACTGATCAGATTTTTATTAACATTGTTTGAAATGGGTTAGTCAAAGTATCATTAATATGCTTGTTCCAAGTAGGTCAACTGATATAATTTTTATAACAAAACTCTTACCCAAGTTTGAATCATAGTGAAAATGGTAGTGGCTGTATACATAGTAAGTATAATGAATCAAAAAATACTATAGGCTCGAATGTAAAATATATCTAGTGTGTCTGAATTAGTATTATAAAAAAAATCATACAAAAATTCAATTTGCTTTTTTCTTTTCAATTTACGTATTGGATGTAAAAATCTTAAATGTGTAAAATTGATTAAGTGTTTTGTGGTGAGAACAACCATTTTAGGACATGGTGATGAAGAATTTTACTGATGCATCATGTAATCATTATAAATATGCTGTCATGGATTGTGTTACTAGTATGGTTTCTTAAAAAATTAGAAAACCTTCCTGTTTTTGTATGGCATTCAAGATTATTTTGGCAAATTGATGAATATAGACATTAAAACAATTATACCAACACAAAAATTTTGGAGGGAGCACACATTTTTTTTGCTTTATTCATCTTTTGGTTCGCCAAAAAAACATTCTGGTTGACTGTTATTTTTAACTATGAGTGCAGAAGTGCGCTAAGGCTTGCTAGCTTCGGCTAGATCAAGGGTTGACTCCAATTTCTGTTAAGTCAACCCTACGATGCCACAAGTCAACCCGAATTACTCTTCATCTGATGGGAGTGTTGACACAAAAAATCTGTAGTATGTGCATCGATTTTACACGTGACAGGTGACGATGTCAGTTTCCTATCTACATGGGAATTGGTAATCTTAGATTCAATGCAGAAAAACTGACAGTTGATATTATCCAGATACTTTAAATAGTCAATGTGGGTTGACTTATTCAATAAATATGGTAGAAGATGGTATATAGATCATGCATGTAGCCATCAGACATCAGATGAGGGTCCAATGAGGTCCAATGTCTCAAAGAACGACCATAAAACTTCTGAGCTGCGTTTTTTGAAAATTAAAGCAATAAAGATTATTGCCATATATTTCTCTTTATTTGGTCAGTCATCCTACTTAGCCCTTCTTCTTAGAAACTGTAAGGGGCAATAAGACCTAACAAGACATGCTTGAAAAATTACCATACCATATTTTTTATTATGACTCTAGACTTAGTACCACTACTCCTAAGAAGTACTGGTAGTAAGTACTATTACTAATATGTTGTATGCTGTAGTAGGTACAATTCCCAATGTACCATATGGTACGTACGTATGCATCTCTATCTATCTCGCTCGCTCTATCATGTACCATACTACCTTAAAATGTATCCATGTTTTACTAGTAGAATACTCTATTGTAGTAAGAAGTATCTACCTCACTCTTAATAAAAAATGCGTAGAAATATGGGGTAAATACAAAGTATTGTACTTAGGTATGAACTTACGTACTTACCAATAATTTTGATTTTTTATTCGGCGATCTGTGAGGACCGGAGACTGTGGTGTGCGTGCTTTTTGACAAAGAACATCTGTCAGCTCACAGATATTGTAAGTAGAGAGAATGCACAGCTGCGTTGAGATTGGGAGGATCCAAGATTCCCTTCTTATCCAATGGCCCAATGAAAATATTGCAACATAATCAGTCTTGTGTTTTCAAAGTCCGGCAAAGTTCTAAAATAGAGAATTACTCGTATTGATTTGCTCACTTGATTGGTGCAAGATGATACGAATATGATAGCTCTGCAATTGGCTGAATCCTTCGTCGCGTGCTGTGCGCCCGTTAAGTAGTTGGAATCTGCCTAATCAATGCTCGAACTGTGCTCAAAAATGCGATGCAATTGAAGAATCAATTATTAGACCACGGGCTCCTAACTCATCGGCTAGAGCGCGCAGCAGGTCTCTAGCCTGAAAAACTAAAATTGGACAAGATCAGACAAGATGGTCAAAAAATATTCTGCTCCTCGGAAATGTTCAAAAAACTGAATTAGCACTTTTAAAATCAGCACAGGGCTCAGGGTTCACACAACCAAAAAGAAACAAATCGAAAATGACTAACGCAACCCGTTCCTGTCACGAAACAGTAACGCAATCTGCTCCCGTACAGAGTGCAACTCGCCAAGAAATAACAACAATAATCTTTGATGTAGACGATACCCTTTATGATGTCGGGACGGTGAGTTTTGTTTGTTTTTTGCACGTGGGTGGTGGACAGCAGATGTTGTCATCTTTGACCTGAATTTTATCCAAAATCGTGCTCTGAGCTGTTGCGGGAGAGTCGGCTGACATGAAACATTTGTTGACTTTCTGGAATTGATTTTTCGATGCGGGGAGGTGACGGGAAAAATGTTTTTTTGTGTTTGTTTGGAGGTTTATTTCTATTTTAGGAAATTGCGAGTTTGCTTGAGATTCTGTGGGTTGGTTGCACCTGATTGCCCGACATGCTAAAATTATTTTTTTAATTTTACTTTTGCATTTAGCTCTTACTCTTGCTTGTTCTCTTTTTGACATTATTTAATATGGTGCTTCGACCGAACAACAAATGTCAAATATAATGACAAAGGGATTTGCTGCACATCGAAACACGGATGGGGTAACGGATTTTATGGTGCAAAAGTTTAATTTTCCGTCAAAAGAGGTAGCTCAAGCTCTTCGTGATGAATATTTTCAAAAATATCATTCGACTGCGAAAGTAAGTGGAAAAATTTGTTGCCTATCTGTAGTTGAAAATGTGAAGGTTTTCAATTTGTAAAAGACTGAACTAAACTGCGAATTAACATCCTCGTTGTCAATTCTGATTTTCGATAGACATTAACTATGATCGAAAAAGATGGAAAATTGCCAACTGTTCCCAAAGGAGCAAAAGTGAAGTCACCTCGTTTCAACGCGGACGACCTCGATGAGTTCTGGGCCACCAAGTTGAATTTCTCCCTTCTCGGAGGCCCTGACCCCAAATGCATCAAAATGTTTGATGAGCTCTCCGCCTCCTCCACGCCACTCAACATAATCGGTTTTTCGAACGCTCCTCGAAAATACGCTATGCGGGTGCTGGAAGAGCTCAGTCTCAGTTCTTACTTTCCGCATGAAAATTTTTACAGCGTCACTGATGTGCTTCCGTACTGCAAACCAGAGAAGGAGGCATTTGAATTAATTTTTGAAAAGGGGGGTGTAAGGCCCGAGGAGTGCGTTATGGTGGAGGATTCGATGAAAAATATTCGGGCGGCGAAGGCCATTGGGATGAAAACAATTTTGATTGCGGGAAAGGGGAGGATCCAAGGTGGAGGTGAGAATGTGGATGCGGGGGACGCGGATACGACTAAGCCGGGGGATGCTCCGGATTTGAATGATCCGGCGGTGGATGCAGCTGTGGAGGTGGCTTCAGAGGTTGGTGATGTCGTGAGACAGTGGATGAAATGAAAAGGAACATCTTGGATTTTGAATACTGAGAGATAAGGATTAGAAAAAAAAGTGTATATAGCTATTTTTCGGGCCTTTATGATCTCGTTGATTGGCAAGAAGGGTCAATTGCGTTTCTTTTCCTAAATATTGGATGATTTTGATATCATCTACGTTTTAGTTTATGAAATGCTCGTTTTTGCTGACATCGGATGGGTCATTTTAGTCAGTCATAGATAGGAAATATGGATGTTCTGTAAACCGAAAGATTTCAGGCAACCAATTGCATTTTGCATTGTGTTGGATGATAGGTTAAGTTGTGCCTCCAAAAACTAAGGTGTAATTATTTGATCATTTTCTTTTGGTGTTTGGTAGTGAAGTGGTGAAAATTAGGAGTTTTAAACAATTTTGGTTTTTGGAATTAATATGTTTCAATCAATTAAAAGAATGAAATGATAAGTTGCTTCCACTCAAGTCTTAGTTGGATGGTAAGTTTCTGATAAAATCAATGGTAATGATGCATGCTGAGAAGATGAAATCATAACTATATATTTTAATGTATTGACCAAAGAAATTGCAACAATATGTCCAGAATCATTTAGTACTTTCTTTTCATTGATAGCTATAACGGTAATGTTCATGCAGATCAAGGTTGATATATTTATTGATGTGATGAATTTGGATGAAAACAAATCCCTGGGGAATAAGTTACAACTGAAGTGAGAGGAAGTGATGAACTACTACAGACAAGCTTCATGAAACAAAAATAGTTTTCACTCAAATAGCATAAACTGATTTTACTTTCTACACATAGGCAATATGTACCAAGAAGGTGCACTTTATCATGCAAATTGGTGTTTTTATGGAGTCAGTGTGGTGAACATGCACTAAAAGCTGATCAATTATTTATCAGTCTTTCTCATCTTGTCTAAATCATTAGAAGTTTCAAAAAATAATTTTAAATACTTGTTTAGCTGTTTCACAATTTATTAGTTTTTTGTGTTCGTGCTTGTTGTTTTGTATATTTTTATGAGGATGTCTGGGAGTTGAAATACTTGAATGGTTCACAGTTCTTTTACATTCTGGGTGTTTAGTTTCTGATGGCTAGTTAAGACTCTCTTAGTACTGTTTGAGACATTTTGGTTCTAAAAACACTTTTTCTACAGTTTTTTGTTTGTCCCAAAACTCGTTCCTTCAAATTGTGCAATATCAACAGGATATCGATTTCTTTTAAGATAAAATTACAAATGAAATTCTATCAATTCAAACTTTTCAAATTTATCAGCAAAAAATGTTGTTGTGAGTTGCACTGTCATCAAACCAAGCCAGTGATAAGTAAGGTGGAAAGTGTGTTAAATTTTTCTGAAACCTTACTGGAAGGACTTGGTGCCATGTTAGTCAGCATTGTACAGATTCGAAGTTTACAAAGTTGCCATATAATTTTGAATCAAAGGAAAGAAAGTCATGTTTTTGCACAATTTTGATTGGTTGCTCTTTTTAAGCAGAGTTAGAAGAAAGTAAAAGCCCTAAATACACATAAACCCAAAAGTACAAGAAAGTGTACATACTTTCAAAAATGCTCTAATATGATGATCAGTACTTTTCCTTTACTTTTACTTTGGTTCATACCAAAAATATGATAATTTTGCTTCAATTTTACTTTACTGTTAACAGTAGATTTTGTACTTTTACTTTACTTTACCTTTCTTGTTAGGTCAAAAAAGAGTACTTTTCTTTACTTTACCTTTTGGGATGGAACAAAAATATGTACCTTTACTTTAATTTATATTTATGATTATGATCAATTCAAAATGAAGCACTTTGTCTTTCCTTTTTTTTTCAATAATATATCCTTTGGAAATACACTGAAAATATCACCAACTAAGCCAATAGAGTTGTCTTATGAGTCTCTTTTTATCTTTGTCAGAATATTGAAATTTTGCAATGAAATATTGAGGGTGCTGATTTTGAGATTCTTGGTGATCTTCTTGGTTGTAATGATAAAAAATTCTTTGATGAAGTGCCTACTTTTTTAACGTTTTTTTAGAGAGAAAAGGAAGGAGAATATTATGTGTGATGATAGCAAATCAGAGATCATTTGTTCTTATTGGTTGAAGCATTTAGGGAAGAACAATATGATACAATGATGTATAAGCTAGTCCCATTAATTGGAACAATATGATACAATGACATATAGGTTAATCCCATTAATTGATTTACTGAGATATTTTGAGTTAATGGTTTCGATTAAATGCTTAAAACTATCACTCAGGAATTCTAACAGCTTGATTGTATCAAAAATCTTTGATTTTGTTACTGGTATACTTATTTTCTATTTTTTTAATTGAAGCATTTTTTGCTTTTGATTTAGTTTTTAATTTTAATTTACTCTTTACTTTTACTGTTGATTTTTGTTCAAATAAAATACTTACTTCTTTTGTTTTACTTTTACTTTTGACTCAATCAAACTTTAAGTGATTTTGTTTTACTTTCACTTTCATACTAACCAAAGTTTTGGGGCTTTCACTTCTCTTTTAATTTGGAGTTAGCCAAAATAAGTACTTTTGCTTAACTTTTTTGTTGTTAAACAAGGTTTGAGTGCTTTTAATTTAGATTTACTTTGACTGTCATTCAAAACACCATACCTTTGATTTTACTTTTACCTTCTAATTTTTTAGAATAAGGTTACATTATTATTATTTCGACAGCAGAACTTTTTTCAACTCTTTTCATAAGTTAGATGTGGGTTTAAAAATTTTCATTTTGTGTTGTATCCAACTTATTATTTTCTCTCTCTGTTTTCCCTGGTATTTACTTCCTTATTCTCTTATTTCATGAGTAAGGCTCATTCCACTGCATACTGCTGGTTCCAACATAGCAGTAACCATTCAAACTGTGGTATTGGGTTCATAGACTTAAGAACTTGTAGTATTTTATTATTGTAGTGACTCTTGACTGTTTCAGAAGAGTTTGCAGTAAATTATTTTAGTAAGTTCATGGAGTCCAACTAAAAATTTACTCACTATAATCAAAAATGCCATACCAGCATGCAAGCCATGGCACAGATGCAAATTGAATATTATAAAATGAAAATATCCCCAGTTGGAACCGTTCTACATATTTTACTTGGTAGCAACTATTTATTTTAAATTTTCATTGATCAGAAGAATTTTTTTAGCATTTTTTATGTATGTTTTTATGAAGATTATAATAGTTTCATAATATAACATTAGTGTACTAATACTTTTCAAAAAAATCATGCCTGAAATTCTGAAAAATAATTAATTTGTTACTCTGAAAAAAATTCCCTTCCAATCTTTTTGTTTTTTGTACATTTACTGAACCCAGAATGATCCAAGCCTTTTATCTCATTTCACATAATTAGATCTCTCTTCTGTGTAGCAGTACAATGGTGAAAGTAGGAGGACATTGAAGATCAAATTTACATTCTTCTTCGAGGTCCATAATTTCATTGTACCTGAAGCTGAAACAGTTTTTGACCCCTGTCTCTCAACTTCCAAAAACACTGGCATAAAATCTTATTTTTTCTTGGTTTGAAGTAGTTCTATTGGTAGTTTCTATAAACACTCTATGCCAACATTTGATCTATCATCAAATTGTCAACTCCTGTTTGTCACATTTACCATCATGACCACACTCATACTAGCAATGTCAGGTGCACATATCTGTTGTTCACTCTCATCTTGTTACCTTTAGTCATTTTTTGTGATAGTTTTTTTCTCAAATCTTTGTTGCTATTTAAATTTGTCAGTCAACTGGAATCACTTCCACAGACATCAATGTCAAACCAATCTTACTGTTCATGCTGTCTTTTCATACTATTGAGTTACAGATAGATTGTCTTTCACTGTGATGAAATTACCCATTCCCCATTTTCTCCTTTGTTTCCTCCTTACTTGTGGAGAAAAAGGCCTTCTCA
>JALLOT010008908.1:0-10716 GCA_036939595.1 Thalassiosira livingstoniorum
GGGATATTGACATGAGTAAGTCTGCTTCTGGCTCAATCATATGATTGGGTGACCAGAGCCCTTTTCGGAGACGTTTCACACTGCTTTCACTGTCGAGTTTGAAGGTAGGATTGTCAGCTCTTTGCTGGTGATGACCTGACAGTTTAACCCCTAGTCGAGCACCTTCCAATTCCGCAGTGTAGGAAGTGTTCCATCGAGAGGTTGGGACTATTGCTCCCCCTTCGACCCTTGTGCCATTGTGTTGCGAGATCGCATAGCATGCAGCTTTGCCTGATTCTGGAATCACGGTACCATCGCTGACCGTGATGGATGATTCAGATCGGACCGATGTGATTGCCAGTTGAATATCCAATGGATGTACTACAGGCTGGCCATTGAAGACGCTGTTGGTCCACAAGATACCGTCTTCAAACTTACCATCAATTGGATGTGCATTGTCGGGGATGTCAGTAGTGTGACCTATTTCTTCAAACAACGCTGTGTCATAGAGCCGACTGAATTGAATGAAGCCCATTTCACATCGAAGGAACGCCTCGGTATCGTTGCGAAAGGTGTCATATTGAATGTGTCTGGACACTGCACACCATGCCCCCAGCGGTTGATCCAATACTCTGGGTTTTGTTTCTTTTCGCACGAGACATTTCGAGAAGAAGGCCTTCCTAATCCATTTGATGAACACTTTCCAAAGTTTTCGAGACGGGCGAGGGATATTGGGCCAATGGAGATTGGACTGAGCTTGCCAAGATCCTGTCAGGCGGTAGCCTGGGATAAATTTCCCATCGAACGATACCAAGTCAGAGATTGTGATCACCCGGAGGTACATCCTGCAATAATTTACTTTCCGGAGTATACCAAGTGTTACTTTGGGAAGAGTAGCAATTGTATCCATAATGGATTTATCGTGGACTCTCTGGCAACGAGGATACCAAACATCTTCAATCCACATGGACGCTTGGATCTTGTGAAGACGTTCCTTGACGTGCAGGAGCCATCCCCCGTTGATATACCCTGTTGGTTGGTCGGGTGATTCAAGAAGAGGTTTAGTGTGCCCTGATGTTAATTGCAGAGCAGATAGCACCACTCTGACATCGTTGGCGATGGCTTTGTCCCATCGTAATTGACGTAAAAGGTAGAGAAAAGCCTTCTGGTCTTGTATTATCTCTAAGCTTGGATAGTTGGCCCCACCGAGTTCCAATGGAGAGAAAAGTACTGTTTTTGGAGTATGTCGATTGAATTTTAACTTAGGAAGCATGAATTCATCTACTATGGAGTGCATCTTCTTGAGTTCTTTGGGAGTAAATAAGCTGATGGGAAACGGATATGTGATGGTTGGTAAGATTCTGGTGAGTAGCAGCGTATATGCCTCACCCTGTGGAAGGTTGACTGGGCCTACTGAGGCAGCAAAATCTGAACATTGTTTGATTTTATGGTTGAACTCAGCTTTTTGGTTGCAGTCCGGCGCCATTCGATGTCCAAGGCCCACATTAGGTTGATCTACATTGAGTTTTTCAATCGTTGAGCAGGCTCCAAAGATGTCGGTTAGTTCTATCTTCCCACTAGGTCGGTTCTTCAATTTAGGTAGATCGTTCTCCATCTCCCAGCTGAGCATTTGCCACTTGCACTTGTGGAAGGCCACTGCTCCACCCGTTGCTGCAAGGATTTCCGCCCATGCTTGAGCTGCTACTGCCAAAGCCGCTGTTGCTTCTCGTTCCGCTGATAATCCAAAGTCCAAACACATTGACCAGTTATCGGTGTCATCCACATAGCTGTCGTTGTTCTTAGCTATGACACGGGAGCCATCAACACTTTGCAAGGTGATACCTGGAACCTCTTCCCTGTGTGCTTTCAAAATAACCTGGGATTCGACACTCCATGTCGAAGCAACATCACCTTTCCCTTGCACTTCCCCATTCATTTTGTCTTCCTCTGGTTCCTGTTGATAACTGTCTTCTGACACTCCATGAGCTGTCTTGACAAACCGTTCCAACCTGGCAATAATTTCGTTTCTAGCCCTGAGTATATTCTTTGACATGCCAAATTTTTGAGCAATCACTGCCGAAATTGCTGGGAGCATCCTATCAAAGCAAGCAGTGGCGTCCATCATAAATAATGCTATTGTCAAGAACATAGCACGTGCAAAGTCGAATGTCAGCCGCTTACGGACAGCAGCATCATTGGCAGATCTGTGCGGGCGACCTCCCCACTGTTCATCACTAAGGTGAGTGGACTCAGCATTTGCCATCATTTTCTTAGCAAAGAAAATTTTTAAAGCGGTGTTGAAATCCGCTTCAAGTATCCCGATTATCCGCAGCATGTGTATCTTTCTGATTCCTTTCTTCTTCTCTAACATGATCTCAATGCATTTAGTCCATCGATCATTCACAATTCCATATTCGAATGGGATACTCATGAGGCGTGAGAAGATGCCGGTGAGAAACTCGTCAGACGCGATGCATTTCCATAGGGTATAGTTAATTCCCGCTGGCGAGGATGAAGTGGATTCCTTCACCTGTTTAAAGGCCTCCGAGAATTCAGTTGGTTTCACAGTGCCTTCAATGTCCTTGAGTTTGCGCTCCTCCTCAGTCCTAACACATTGCGCAAGAACTTTCTGGACTGCAGGAGGGAACGATTCCAATTCGAGATTCATTTGACCATTTAATAGACTGTCTACTGACTCTGATGTTCCGTGATCTCTAAGCAATTTCTCCACTGAGGGGTGAGTTGGCAGACTATGCTCCTTAGCCACTTGTTGCAGATGCCTCTTGTTGCGCGCCAATAAGATTCTTTCCATTTCAACTTTGTCTGTTACTTTTAGCCACGTTAGAGGCGCTGGGATATGTGCTGTAATCGCCCACCCACCGTTGCTGATCTCCGTTTCCACTGGTGATGCATCATCTGGTGGGACTTTGATAGTATGATGATCATAAAAACACTCTGCATTCTTGCGAGAGTATGCCTCGAAGACTCCTGCATCATAATGGTAGAGTTCATCCTTCGATTGTGAGTAAAGCCAGTGATGACTTGGGATTTCAATGTAGTCAAGGCCTTTGCGTGATCCTTTTGCAATTGCAGTGAGTTTTCGATTGAGTGACTGTGTTTTGGCCTTTTTGACCATGGCCTTGTAAACTGCCGCCTCTTCTTTCCCATCTACTAACGCAACCTCCTTTGCCTTCTTCTCAAGAGCTTGAACACGCAGCTGAGCATCATATTTCTGGGCCTGAACCAATTGGGCTGATGCTTTCCTCATTTCTTTCCGTGCAGAGATTGACGTTGCTACCTCGCATTCCTCAATGGGGACATTAGCTGAAGCCGCCAGCGTTCGAACCCTATCATTAATCTTTCCTCTCCGGCACTTCAGTGAGTAAACCGATTTCCATAAGAGATAGTTGGAACCTGCTTCAGTCAGTACTGGAGACCGCTGGTAACCAAAGTTTTTCCTGCCGACTGCATGTACTGCAGACTTGATTGCACATTCCAACTCGTAATCGAGCCCGTTGTACCTCTTCTCAATGTGTTCAGTGCCACCATGACGGCTGAGATCCCGATCCAGAGTTTCCATTCGTTCTGCGAGTTTTTGATGTTTTATGATTTGAGTTAGTTTGTCTATGAAAGCTTTTCGTTTGGGGGCATGACTGAAAAGGAACTCTCTACTGTCAGGCGGAGGCACGTTCACCTTGCTCTTCCCAAACATGTCCTGAGGATAAAAGTCAATAAATTGTAGAGTATGATCTGAGTGGACGCCTTCAAACTCACTCAAAATACCACACCGAGCGACGCGATCCACTAGAAATTGTGACATTAGCGTAAAATCAAGTCGACGCTTGCCTCGGGAATACGTAGTGCGAGGAAGCTCAGACATTTTTTCTTTGTGAACATCCAATAACCCGTTAATGACCATAAAGTCCTGAAGGAAGTTGTCGCCTTCCTTTTCCCAGTCCTCGTTGGCGTCTAGCATGACTATGGAGTCAAAACCCTTGGTCCGATGTTGTTGGATAAGAGTGGAAAGATCCTTAAAAATGCGTGCTCTGGGGTCAGGAGATATATCTCCTTCAGAGATCATCGCCTTAACCTGCTGCATGTATGCCGTGTTGGGGCCAGTAACAGCACCCTTCTTCTGACAAACTCGATAGGCGGTGATGACACTGATACCTTCTCCTCCTGAGCCAATTAAATTCATCCATGAGAAACGTCCCATCCGGTCTGAGCCCTTGTTGACTATTCTTCCCGTCACTGGGCCACGGGCAAACATAGCAACACCTCCTCTAACATGACTTTTACTAGGGGTTGTGCATGACGAAGTGATGACTTGTCCACCACCAAAGTGAGTTCGCACTCTCGCTGTCATTTCATCTCTCAATTGCATATCCATGTTACAGTTCATTTCAACGCACCCAAAGATGTCAAGATCAAGAGTGTGCATAGTAGCGCAAATCTCTTCCGCTGGTTTGAACACTTTCCCCATACCATTTATGTTCTGGAAGGCACATCTTATCCAACCATCTCCCTTCACTCCTATTGGATCACCGAACGACTTGAGTAGATCGTCCCTCTCGTTCCCTAGAATACTCAAAAACGCTGCTGTTAGCGTGTTTTGCCACCTCATGCTGCCTTCTTAATCCTTGTGCTTTTCCTGCGGCCTCCTGGAGGTCCTAGTGGTTCGTTATCTTTTCCTTCAACTTTGTCTTTCTCTGCTTGTTTTTGGAGTGTTTTCCGTGCACTTCTGGTGAGTATTTGTGCTTGAAGTTTGGCGGTGATATTCGCATCCGAGTTCTCTTTCTCCCAATCATCTTCATCTCCATGGATGCTTGATTCGCCAATGTCAATGTTCGTAGGAATAGGAGATTCTTTGGTTGCGGTTGTGTTATCCGCCGGTGCAAATTTGTTTTCTTTATCGTTTTCGTCTTCACTGCCGTTGCTGTCGTCATCCCTGAATTTGGCTCTGAGTATTGTGTCAGGTAGAGATTCTGGGACCGACACCTCGTCGCCATCCTCATTGATGACTCGTTTGGTACGCCCTGAATGTTCTTCTTCATCATCACTTGAGTCGCCTATGGTTTCAATTTCGTCGTGTTGAGGGTGCTCACTTGCACATCCACTGCTCTGAGGTTGAGTAAACAAGGCAACAGAAGGATCCAGAAAGGCATATGCACTATCCGCTAGTTCTGTTTGGGAGCTCCGTCCTTGCGCTGCTTCCCCATCCCAAGAGTTGATACTTGCGTGTGAAACACTGTCTTCCATTCCATACTGGCCCTCAGGATCTCGTCCAGTCCTCGGACCCAAGTTTTGTAGTCTTTCCCTATATTTCCGCTTCCATGAGTCACTGCTATCACCATCTTCCTCCTCGGAGTCAGAATCACTGTCATCACTGTCTTGTGCCCCAGTATTCCCTTCATCCCCACTGCCGTCCAAAGAACTGTTTGATTCATCCTCTTCTTCCAGCTCATCATCCGCATCAAATTGATGATCTGCCCTGCCTGACTCAGACGAAGTCATTCGAGTGGTTAGTTTCGCAGGACATTGGTTGAGTTCACGTGCCAGTTCGTTGTGTTCCGCTTGGTTGAGTTTTTCTTCTGACTGAGGGGATAAATTAATCAAGTCCAAATCCTCTGGAGGACTTGTGTTAGGAGTTCGAAGAGCATCCTCGAAGTCATTCTCTGCTCTTTGAAACAGTTTGTTGATGTTCTGCAACGGGGATGGTGTCGAATACTCTAACTTTTTGGGTAAAATAGGAGTATCTGCACTCTCTGAGGATGCATCGCCACCATTGGATGGACTGAGGCCAAGTTTGTCATTAGAATTGACTGAGGTTGAAGCTCCAGGAGTTATATCAATTGCTGGCGATCGAATTGGAGTTTTCCCTTCATTCACTGGTGGATCTACCGCCTTGGATTCGTCTCTGTCATTACCATCGCAAGTAGCATCTTGATTTTCATTGCCACTATGATCGTTTCCAGACTCCACATCCTGACGTTTATCAGCTCCATTGCTCTGATCATCCTCCTCTAAATTCTCTGCCCCAGTCATTCCTTCCTCAGGTGGATCCTTCATCCGTAGTTCTGCAGACTCCTGCTTCATATCATTTGGCCCTTGGACGACAGAGTCCCTGTGATTGAGACTTTTTTCATTGACTCCCGACTTTCCCATCTCATCACCGTCACCCTCTAAATTCTGACTCTCTTTGCCACCAATGATTTCTTTCAATGTGTCATTATCTTCTTCGTTTGCCTTATCGTCGCTAAAATCAAATTCATCCGATCCATCAGTGTCAATGGTGTTCTCGTTTTGATTTTCTTCACCATTGTTCTCGCCATCAGATTCATGGGAATCATTCTCTCCCAATTGTTTGCCATCTCCCCTAGACTCCTCACCACTCTGCGGGTGCTGTTTGGCTTCCGTGCTGGCTGGTTTGAGTTCAGTTTCTTCTTCTTGTTGTTGTTGGTGTAATTTTGTGTCATCCTCCTGGTCCTCATCATCCTCATCTTGAAATAGTGATTCATCCGACTCACTGTATTCCTCCTCGAGCTCAGCATGTTGATCGTTGGCTGCTAACATCTCGATGATAACATCTTTCAAAGTATTGTTTTCTCGTACTAATCGCCGCGTCTCCTTTCCCAATCCTTTCACTGTTCTTGCCATTTCAGCTCCCAACTCCTCCAATCGTTGAATCCGTCTGAGTAATGCACGAGTTATAGAGTTGTCGGCTGAATTGCTCTCTTTGGGGTCTGATTCAAATGCCTTGCTGTCCCGGTGTTTAAGACGAGTCTCTAACTCCTTCACAGTTGCACTCAACTTGATGAATTCAGGGTGATCCTCTAACGATGGAATCATTGTAGAGGTTGGGCTCTGATCCATTCTGACAACTCCAGAATTTCTAATCGGTGTTTGATATCCTGGGGGAATAGATCGTGGGCCTACATGATAATCTATTCCTGACGTGTTATGGTTGGGGAACGCCTCTGCAATCAGTTGAGGGAGATAGTTATCCACGAAGTTCCTCATTGCTTGGTAATCCTTCTTCCATCCCTGTAGATATACTTTTCCAGCATACATTGAATATTGGACTTTTGTGAACGGCGCCGGAATTGGTTCACCATTAGATGTGCTGAATGCTAGAGTTCCAATCATCAACTGTCGTATGGTTCGCTTGTTGTCACTGATTCCAGATGGGAGTGTACTTGGAACCCCAGAGTGTAGATCGCACCCCTCTGGGACTCCATCCACTTGCATTACACACCTCTTCCTCAAAAACTGTGCCTGATCATTCAACGCCCTAGTGAACTCCCGCTCAGTTACCCCATCATTCACTCTTAGATCCCGTGGACAATAATCATATGTTGCTGGATACCGCTCCCTGTCTTCTGCCACTGGTTTTAATTTCATAATCAAATCGCCAATTTCTCCCTCCATGCCTCTCTTAACCATGACTGTCATTCCAACTACTTTATTCCAGTTCTTAAACGATAATGGAGTCTGTATGCCTCTGAATACTAATTGAAAGGATTCTTTGTCAATTGATCGTTTGGTGATCTCCCACAGTCGTTTGAGGATCTCTTCTTTCGCCTCATCTCCATCTTGCGCTGCCGAGTTAATAAACATTGCCACTGGAACATAGTCAAAGTTTAGTTGCTCCTTCACATTGACAAAAATTTCCTCCCGTCTTAAGTGTCTGAAATGACGCCTGTTCTCATTCTGAAACACCACCTCGCCATAATTGCGAAACCTGTTTGGATCGACCGAGCACGACACTCTGATCTCACAACTCATCATGTTGGTGACTTCATTGTACTCCTTCTTTTTGATGTAGACATCTTCAAGTTCTGGGGAGTCCACCAGAGGATACACATTGGGCAGTTGACCATGATGAAAGTCATTGGTATTGTGGGGTATCAACCGCAGCATGTGACCCGTGCGATTGACTCCTTCCATTCTGAGGTTATCAATATAGCTGGCCACTGTCTCCAGGTGAGTCCCTCTACCATTTCTTTGGGGTTGGGCCAATCCTATCGTGTAGATATATTCATCATTCGTCGCATGTACTCCTTTTCCATACATATATACTGTCGAGTTGGTTCTCTTTGGTGTGGGTGGGATGAGTGTGGGAGTTTGAGTGGACTGTCTCTCTGAGTTGGAAGTCCGATTCTTTGATTGTTGGTTGAATACATGCTGCACAGTTGACGTCTTCCGTTGTCGGTGTTGCTGACTCTCTCCTGCTGTTGTTTCATTGCTCCTGCTTGATCCGCTCCTGTCTCTCCCATTATTCGTTGTTTCTTTCGATCGTCGACTATCCCTGCTCTCCTCTTCTTGAACAACTTGAATCTTGCCTTGCAAACTACCCCCGTTATGCACCACTGCAGTCTCTGGCTTCAGACGTTCAATTTCGAATCTAAGTTGCTGCGGTTGTTCAAGCATGTTTAGCAGTACATCCTCTTTCAAGCTCATCAGGTGCGGAAATAAATATGCTGGCCATTCCTTCTGATGCCGCCCATATTTGTCGGATAAAAATCCCCATAGTTGTTGCCCAACGGCGCTCTTCCACTGAAATTGTCTCGTGGATCGAATCTTTTTCAGATCAAGTCCCATCATTGATGCAGGAGTGTCAATGCCTTCAGCTCCTTCAGCGACTCCATTACTCTCATGCATTTCATAGCCAGATATCATTTTGGGAGGCCACCAGCATGGTTTAACTCCCTTGGCTTCGCATAGATTCTTCCCAGTCATTGGCGTGATTGCCGATTCCCAAATCTGTTCCATTGTAGATCCGCGAAGTACTCCCATCATTTCGTCTGCTTCGGCTGGGTATACTCTCCTGTACACCGTGTCCAATGCTTGAAGAACTAAAGAGCGTTGGTCTGGACTTTCCATTTTTGCTCTTGTTGCCAAGGGTCCCAGCAGATCCATATGATCTAACGGTACCATTGTCTGTTCCTGAAACTTTGAAAAGTCTCCAAACTGGGTTTTTGAAATAAATTTGTCAAGTTGATCCGCTTTGGAGACACATTCCAACAGCTTGTTTTCATCCACCATTGCTAATACCGCTGCAAGTTTCTCTCGATTGCAAAATTTGTTTTTTGCACGCTCAACCAAGATAGTTACTAGGACTTCTGTTGCTGCATGAGATGATAAGTTGCCCAAGTCAAGCACAGATGGTTCTAATCCAACCGGCTTGTTTCTAATCCGCTGGATTGCTGCTACAATTGCTTCATCTTCGTTGGTTCGTTTGGTGAGGAAATCCTTTTCGGCATTTGGAGACGGTGAGCTCGCTGCAGTCCCTTTGCCATACACCCTCTCGGTAGAGATCCCCCAGCTGACCCCTCTAGGTTGACTCTTATCTTCCTCAATTTGGCCTGCACTCGAATCGCCTTCTCCCTTATTATCATGTGATTTCGCTTTCTCGGGCACTGTTGCACCTCCTCTCCCTTGCCGTTTCCCACTTGGTTCCTGTACTTCCTGAATCTCCTGTACAGACCTCCCTTCATTGCAAGACTTCTTTGCCATGTCTGCCGATGCTGGACCATCTATGTTGCTCTCCTTTACTTCTTTTGACTTTTCGAGTTCCCCTGTCTTATCGTTGTTCACATTCTCTCTGTCGTCCCCAGCTCTCTCATCTTTATTATTTATTACTCCTTCTGCATTCTCCTCCTTGCCCCCGTCTTCATTTGCTTTCGTATCGCTGGGTTTTATTCCCTCCGCTGCACTCCTATCTCGCATGTGTTGAGTGTTATCTTTTCTTGACTTTGCACCCGCGCTTTTTACCTCCATAGGTGACGGATCTCGCTTCTTCTCCCCTGTTGGCGCTATCCGTGCTAAGTTCAATTCTGGAGAGTTCGACTTCTTTTTCTCGTTGTCTTTCGGACTGTTCGACCGCTTTCCCTTCCACGTATCTTTTAGTACTGCATAGTAGTTCTTGTTCGATGTACTCTTTTTCTCAACCTGAGTCCTATCCTGTCCATCATTTTTGTTGCGTGCTGTTTGCTTCACTGTCTTCGACATTGGTGTCTTCCATTCATTGTCGCTATCACCTCGCTGGTGACTTCTGGACGGGCTCACTTTCTCTTGCCGACTCAGCTCTGCCGAACTCTCGGGCCGACCCTTATGCTTTGATTTCGTTTCCGCTGGTGATGACTTCTCCGTTCGCTCTCCCCTCAATTGAATGTTGCTACTTTTCTTTGATGCCAACGGTCCCTTCTTACTCCCGTGCCCCTTTCTCTTATCCGCATCATCTGTTTTTGATTTATTTCTTGCTCCGTCTTTCTCCCCCTTAATTCTATCAGAGAAGCCGCTTAGAGTAGTCTGTTTCATAGATTTCTTATCCCCTGGTTTCTGAAGGACTTGAACCATAGGTTTGTCTCTCTGAACAGGCCCTGACTCGGCCTTTGGTGTTGAGTTGGACTGGCTCTTCGATGCTGCCGTGTCGACCCTCACGAAATGAGCGGAAGGAGCCATCATGCTAGGTTTACGCTTCGATTCTCTCTAGCTGGTCACCCTTTAGTTGAACTTCTGTTTATCTAGATGGTTTGTGCCTACTGGTGATATGAGGCCTTTTATCTCTTGCTGTCCGTTGCGTTATGCCACTGCCCTAGGATACATTTCCGCGACGACGACCATCGTCATTTTTCATGAGTATAGTACTTCTTACATAGGACTTGGTATAATTTTGGTATATTCTACGTAGTGCTAGGAGTTAGCATCGGTTTTCTCTTGAGACCAAACCGAAAA